>DWQK01002319.1:0-13391 GCA_018231225.1 Noctuana stator | reverse complement strand
ATTTAAATTTTCTTTTAATTACAGATTACGTAACGTTTTATCTTATTATTTTGCTTACACTGCCACGTCCGCGCTCCCGCCCACATTTCACTCGCGAATTTGGCCAAAACTACACTCACACTTCGATATATTTACGCTTTATCCCCGACTTGTCGTCGTGTATAAGTTGTACGGCAGATTGGCCCCTCATGTGGCCACCCATCTGTAGCATTATTTATTCTAAGCAAGCTTGTATAGATATACTCGTACCTTCAACATTTAGACGTGAATTATGAACATGCACATTAGAAGTATAAGTTGGAGATGCAATTTGCTTCTTGATTTAAATTAAATTTAACAGCGAATAGCAATTAATTGTAGACATAATAAATTAACTAAGAGTCTAGGAGAGGTATAGAGGGAGTTTGTATTAAAAGTAAGTGCATTTCAGGCTTATATTACACTTATTTAGGATTAATGTCGTGACTAATTAATGAACTAATTAGAAGGAAATATATCACAGCTCATATTCAAGACACGATCAATTCCACACAGTAGGTACTAGCCGGCTATACCTATAGGTACCTACTCGGAGATAGCTATTGAGAGTTTGAAGTTATTAGATTAAAACTGGCTATCACCATTTAAGTGACGTCGTTTTCGGATACCAAAATTTGAATATTACGCATTCATAATGTAATCATATTTGCATCTTAATTTTCGAAAACTCAAAAATGTACAGTCTTATATCTACATAAAGGTTAGACCGTAAGTATTAGGTGTAAGGTGGTTTTTGGTTGATTTTGTTAACGATGACAATTTTGTGTGAGGAGGGCGGATAATCGAATTGACGTAGGGCGGCAAATCAGCCTAATGTAGATTCGATCGGTTGACGGCAATTAATCTACCTATGGAATTTAGCAGACGATAATTTGTGAGTGACCAAATAGCCCAGAGCATTTACGTGTCTACCTAAAATTGCGGGTGCATTTTTAGTAGGTAAAAGCAGGGATTATGTGCCTGTTTCACCATTCCTTAATATGATTGGAATTTTAAATAACTAAAGATTTAAGATAATTTTTTATGAAATAAAATAAGTTTCATATGTGTGATGTATGATCGCCGTGCAGTTTACTTCTTCAGTATAGGTACTTGACTATTAATCTCACCTGAAAAATTAATAAAATACCAGATTTGGTATTTATTACTAAGGTTTTATTTCTAGCTGGTAACTAGCTGTGCCCCTCGGTTTCAACCGCGTTAACAATTGCAACGTAACGCTTGATAGCTTATAGCCTTCCTCGATAAATGGACTAACTTACACTAAAAGAACTTTTAGTGTAACTAAAAGAACTTTTAGTGTAACTAAAAGAACTTTTAGTGTAACTAAAAGAACTTTTCAAATCGATCCAGTAGTTACTAAGATTAGCGCGTTCAAACAAACAAACTCTTCAGCTTTATATTCTTGGTATAAATTTTAAGGAGTTTCACTTACAGTCATCTAAATTATTTTAATACACAAACTTTAATGTTTTTTTTTTCTACCGACATCAAAAGGGAGGAAGAAGGTTCTATGTTCGGCTGTATGCATGTTTTTTTTGTACCTTTTTATGAGTATGTACGAGTATGTATGTGTTATGAGTATGTACTCCTCAATATCTTCGTCGTTTGTGAACCGGTTTTGTACCGTTGATCGTCCCATTGTCAAGATACAGAATTGCGGAATGGTACTGAACCCTGCGTAAACGAGGCCGACGCGCACTTGACCGGTTTTCAAATAAAACTAACCAACTACTGTATTAGAAAAACACATTTATAGAAAAAGGCTATTAATTTAACCCATTTAAAAGAATAATGGTTTTATAAATAGTACCTTTAAGTTAACTAAACTTTGTAAATTTATATTTATCTAAACGATGACTGGTATTATTTTAATCTACCAGTAGGGAATTATAATGGCTTTTCCACTCAGGTATTTTGAGATATTAATATAATTAAAATTTAAGTTATAATTTACGGGCGTATTTAATTAAAAGTAACTCTAACATTGCTTTCAAAACTCTTTTTTGGTTTCAGTAACCGTAATAGTTAAACTCGAGTTTTTAACTGTATTCAAAAAATGTTTGTTACCTCAGAATTATTTTATTAAATTATTTTATTATTATTATTATTAATTTATTTCTTAACAGATTTGGAGAATTCTTTATTTAGTTTGGAATATCCATTTGTTTTCTGATTATAAAAATTATAGCGGTCTGTTCATGGGTTTGGAGATCTAATGTTGATGATATGAGGTCGTAGCATCTAGTAAAAAAAATCGCTTATTAAACAACTTCCACAAAAAGTATGCGTGACGATTTTGAATTATTACTTGGAGCTATTATTCAATCATTACTATTACAATTTTTCAGATGTCCGCTGTCTATACGTAGATTGAATATTGGAAACAGTTTAAAAACATCAAATCTCTAAAAAAAGGTAGATATATTGTTTGTCGTCTAATATAGTCTATTTATTATGTATCTACGGTGATATGAAAAAAAAAACTATTCAATAATTAACTAATTAACTATACCATCTGTCAAGAACTACAGTTCCATTCACACCGATTAGCTAAAGGTATATTGTAATAATAAGTTACTTTAGTGAAATTCATAAATGGATACAGTTTTATAGTGAATGAAGTTTGCCAGTCACATACAAATTAATTTAAAATCTGCTATTAAATTGTCACATCTGTTAAAATTTACACCAAATTATTTCCTTAATTTTCAGGTGGTGATTCTTCGCGTGCTGGTGTCGGAGGTGATAACAGCAGAATAATGCGTAAGCATCTTCTGAACTGCTTCAGTGCTACGCTACGCTTCTGCTTTGCTACGAACGCTACGAAACATTGCTACGACGTTATAATATCACAAACCTAGTCTATCTACACAATTATAATATCTAAATCTATTTATTGTATCTATATAGAATGCTACGAAGCGTTGATTATGTCATTGTTAAAACTTTTATTTATTACTGAGTTGTAGGCATAGTATTAAAAATATAGTAAAAGTACAGTTTCAGTAACTTTGATGAATACTCAAGTTGATAAATTAATTATATTAGGTATAACTAGCGTTACAAAAGTGCAATTCTTCAAATTGTCACAAACATACTTAATGCAAATTTGCAAATTAGAAAAGATTTACATTGAAAAGGACATGGCACCACACGAGAAGCACCAACCTCCAAATAAAACAAGAATCATAACATAAAAAAAGTCGGCTAAAAACTTAGTTAGAACAGCATTCATATTCGTAAACATCCACCTTTTTTTAAATTAACTAACTAGAATGTGTGTTATAAACCGCATGTTCGTAAAATATGAAAATGCAGTCAAAATTAGGACATAAGCCTGCTTGGTTGTGGTATACAATAAACTATTTTTATTACAATGTACAGAATTTGTTTTATTTCTCCAACATTTAAGGAGCTTATGGGCAAAGTTGGCAAAGCTTAGCGCTTCTTTTAATTATTTACCTATTTACCTAAACATTATCAAGCATAAGATCTGATAAAATATTTTGGGTCCATTATAATCCCATTTATGGGTATAAAAAAATACCTATGAATAATACACGGAAAATGTATTGAAAACAACTATTTGACAATCATCTAAAAAAATGGGTGTTGCCAAAGATCAAAAATCAAAATCAAAATATGAAACGATGACGAGACAGATAGAGCCCGCACGAGAGAGGGCCGAATCTGCCGAATAATAGGCTTAAACTGATTATATTTTTGTTAAGTTCCTACATAACTTTTGATTTAAATTTCAAAGCAATTCCATCTTTAATTTTTTCTTATTTTTAACCTTCAATTTTAATAAGCATAATTAGGTATTATAATGCATATTCCATAATCACATTTGCTTTCATAGACGCGTTCAAAATTCATACCGCGTTTCCATACAGAACGCTCAATTGCCGGAAAGCGACAAGCGCGCCACCACGCTATTTTTTTCATAACTAAATGGCCCTCGGAAAAAATGCGCCAGCAACGGCATCTCTTAGCGAACGGGCGAATTTTTCCCGCGCCGGTCATAACACCCGGCCACGTGCATTTGTTTTGGTTCGGTTTTTTTCTCAAAAAAGATAGCATACATAAACCTCACCTCGCCGCGTCGTAGGTGCGCCAAGCAAAATGGTCGTCGTTTTTTTCTTCTCTTTTCAGCCATCTGTCCGTCCTTTTCGGTCAAAAATGCGATCGTTATTTTCTGTTCCGGTGCGAGTGTGTGCGTCTCGCACCCGACGCCGAATTTATGCGCCACGGGAATCGAGCGCGATTCTGCTACGTGTGCAGTGAGCGCACGGTCGTTTTTTGTTTGCAGTTACAGTCGTCTTACGTCTAATGGTTGGCGGAGAAAAAATAGAAATATAGGAGGCACGACGTGCACGATAAAGAGAGCGGGAGTCGTTAACGATTCTGCGCCGGAAAGTTGCGCAGGTTTCGTTTTTGGTGCTTTTTTTGGGGGCAGCACCTCACACCATGGGGTGTTTTTTGCGCCTGTCTTTTTCTCGCACGCAGTTCATCCTTAACGTTTTGCGTGTGTGAGTTGCCGGGTGGCAATTGCGTGTGTATAATAGGCGCCGGGGGCAAACACCTAGCGCTAGATTTTTGCGTGCGGCCGTCCTAGATAGATAGGACACATAGACAAAGTATATAATGAGATGTCACCGCTATGCAGAGTAAATAGAGCTATGCAGCGCGGCCTGGTCCGCTATTGATGTTGTGATTAATCATGGCTTTACATAATTGTTCAGTATAACAAGCTGCGTATTTGCGGATAGAAAAATTATTATTGCGATGGATGAGCGTTCGACGAATTAATTTAACGGCGTACGGTAAAACGCAACTGATGCTTGTGAACTTTCGTATTACGGAAAATAACTGCCTGTCTGTCGATTATCTACTTAATGGTTACTATCTAATGGGTTAGATAGTAACTTTTATGTTTTATTGTTGGTATACCTAACTCTGATAGACTATGTTCATAATTGTTTTTTTTTTTTAAGTTTACTTCATTTGAACGGTGGGACTGTAAGTCAGTGTGGATGAACTGGCTGAAGCCCACTATTGAGCTCAGATATTCCAGGTTTTGTAAGGCATATTAGAACAATGACCTCATTGTGAGTTAAGGCCGCTGATGGTCATTGAGCTTTGGAATTACTTAGTCGGTTACTTCAAACAAATGGGCTGATTCCAATTTAATTAGCTTAGCCCCGCTGGTAGTGTGTTATATAGATAGTAAGTGTTAAGTAACCTCAAGCGCGGTCGGTACTCGGATGGGTGACCGCTAGTGGCAAATGTCATGTGCGCCTCCGTGCTTCGGAGGGCACGTTAAGCCGTTGATCCCGGTTGTTATCGATAGATAACACTCGTTAAAAGTAGTCGGCGGCACTTTAGGCGGTTTGACAACATCCAACACGTGTTGGCCACTACCCCGTATCTCTTCCAATCCGCATTGGAGCAGCATGGTGGAGTATGCTCTAAGCCTTCCCTGGTTGTGGGGAGAGGTGCCAAACAATAGGACATAAAAAGTGTTGAAGGCAAAACTGTCCGTAGGAATTTAAAATTAATTTAGATCTTAGATATTCGCATTGGATATTAATTGTGTTTTTTATGTTTCTATAGTAACGCAGGTAGATAATTGTAATGTGTGTGTGCCTTCGGATATTTTTGACAGTCTATTAAAATAGTAAAATGCGATACTTACCTCAATTGAGGTCGTCAGCGCAAAAGTGGCTTAACCTTAAAACAATAACTACAGATTCTCCATTTTTAAGGTTAAGCCACTTTTGCGCTGACGGCCTCAATTTATACCGAAGTTATCAGAGGTCATCTGTGGTTAACGTTATTCGTAAGGTTCACGCCACTCTGTAGGCCAAAATTCACACCTCATGTCATTTTTCCACCATACCTACTGCCTTCATACTAAAACAAAATTAGCACTAATTGCTTACAGAAATAGTGCCTCTTCAATCACTTAATATCTAAAATTCACAATACACAAACTCCACATGCTAATGACTAATGCCTTTTTATTTCACAAGAAGTAGGTACCTATCTACTTAAATATTCAACCTGCAGATATAATATATTTCTAAATTTTATTTATTTAATAGGTAAATGGACTAAATTTAATTTGCTATCGAAGGCTTCTTACAGTAAAAGAAGCAGATTTTTAGTGAAATAACATGTATCCTATTTGAAACAGACAATAAAGCAAAGCAACTGAAATTCTGTTACCCGCGCTGCGTGGGCTTAGTCTTATTAGAAAGTTTACAAAGATGAACGCCATCTATCAAAACATTATGGAACTAAATTTATGTCAAAATTTTTATGACATTATCAGAACATTTATTTAAAATTAAGTATTAGCACTTTCTTATAACATTATAGTCTCTTATTTTTATATTAAAGTAAGCAATAGTTCGCAATATTTATCTGTAAAAAAGTTTTGTTGCTGCGACATCTAGCGACGAGTAGCAAACAACAAGCGAAACACTGTTTCGGTAGTACCACAGTACATTGAAATATCTTTTATTTTAATTTGGGTCATGCTATAATGGTTTAGGTTATTAGAACTTGAAATTGAGAAAATTAATTTATAAGTTCCTAATTGTATCTAATCTATGTTGTTCATTATTAAAAAAAAATTATTTACATTATGTTAATTTAATATAAAAATAATTCGATTATGTACTTTAAATTTATTTTTAATTTTTTTAATTTATATTTTGAATTTATTTGAATTGCGTATTTTACTAAAAGTAAAAAATCAACGTTTAGAAATCGTTTAATCGTAGGTACGGCTTTAACATAAACTTTTCAATTACTATGTTATAAAAGTCATCTTACCCCATTTTATCTTCTCCATATTTCTATTTTTTATCTATGTTTGAATAACCTTATTATTCCATTTTTTTAATGATTTACATTGCCTCACTTTTTGAATCGATTCTTGAATTCTTGATACAATTTTTCAACAAAAATTATTGAAAACAACCCTACACAGGTATGTCCGTACCACAGAGTAAGTAATAAGGATGGAGTGGTCATAGGCTACATTTCAGTATCAGAACAATTCAGAACCAATGGAATTGTCATTTCAGACTGTTTATTTGACCAGCTCTATATGTGATTTTATTTCACAATAATATAATTATGAACATAATAAAGAATAAGTTCTATAGCGACATGGGAGGAGGGCATGATTAATTTGGCACTGTTTAGTGTACATGTCTGTCTTGCATTCAGCATAATGTGAGTGAATAGGCCAAGTACCTATTATCTTATAGGAAAGTATATGTAACATAATTACAATAAATTTATTTTGTGATAACTGTGTTATCCAGACTCAATCGGAAAATACAATACTAACTATTCACTGCCTTCCTAACTGTAAGCGACATATCTTCGCCGGTTATGCCTGAATCGCCACAATCCCGTCCATTAACTGCGGAGAGACATGCGTGACTTGGGCCGATTTGCGCCCATTTGCGTCTGTTGTTGAGGTGAGAAGTGAGAGTGAAAGTGGAATTTCGGAATGCAGAATTGAAGCTTAAATCTTGATCAGTAGTGCAATAGATTTACTTAATTCATTTATTTATAATGGGGTATTTGGCACTACTTACAATAAATTCTAAAGGCTTATTTATGTAAAAGTGAACAATAAAAAATACACTATCGCCTTGAAGCGAAGCCCTAAGTCGAAGCTGGGGATGTGTTGTCAATTCATCGTAGGAAAAGGCCAAAAGAGGGGGAATGGGTAAGGTTGGGAGAGGGGGGGGGGCTGAATCAGAAACAGGTTTTACCTGTTATGAACAAAAAGACTTGTAGGGGCTTTTCTCTTTATTTTCTCTATGGGATTTCCACATTAAACAGGCAGGAGATAGCAGAAGTACAGGTCAGTGGATGTACCTAATTAGGTAAATGTGGTAACTACCTAGGTGGTGTAATACAATATAAATGATTATTTTCTTCTTGGTCAGACATAGGTACAGATAGCATTATAGAATTTAGCAGGTAGCATTATATAATTTACAGCTTAACAGTTTAACAGTCGTTCAACCTGATCGGAGGGCCTTTGAGCGGTTTGAGAACATCCGGTTAACCCGAATCTCCACCAATTCGCATTGGGAGCAGTATGGTGAAGTATGCTCCGCGCCTTCCCAGGTTGTGTGTGACCCGTGCCCACCAGTGGGACATAGGAAGAGTTGAAGGCAGTGTATCGCGTGAGTATTTCATTTACGGGTGATTCAAGTCGACGAGAGTGAGAGTAATCTTAGCACTCTCACTGCCGGGTTTAGGGAAGCAATTGGATATTGTTTTCGGTGTTACGTCACACTGACTAACTGCTGGACGCTACGGGTTAGTTAATATTATTTTAGGGTTGTCAACTTGAACTGAAAAAGTTTTTGAATTTGTTTAACCTAATAGGAGTAATGTAGTAAGGAATTAAAACTTCAAAAATATATTTTATTTAGTATGTGAAATATTTTACTTAATTAGTAAGGCAGCATACTAAGGCAGAAGGCAGGAAGCAGAGGTTGAGGTAAAGGTTGAGTAAAGAAGAATAAGATTAAACTTTTTTTAAATTACACTCTGAACCTAGAATATATATAATATTACCAACCTACTAAGTACCTGTTCATTCAGATAATAAGAAAAAAGTCACTTTTAATTATTTTTTTAACCCTTTTTTAATTTTTTTTTACCCTTTTTTCACTGTTTTCACCCTCCTTTTCACTTTTTTTTCCGTTTTTTTCACTTAAAATTTAAATAATACGGGCTTTTTTGTTATTGCTTCAATATTTATTCTTTGATCTTAATACTTTGGAACTTATTTATTCGTAAAGTTGATATATAAAGTCTTTGATAACAACCAGCGTAGTGAAGATCTTTGGTTCATTCTCAACCAATCCAAATTGGAGCAGCGTGGTGAAACCTCAGGCCTTCACTTGTTGTGTTGTCTGCAGCATATCCTATTAAAAACTTTATACTGAATAATAATAATTATTAGTATTGTTGTGATATGAGAAAATAAAAGATTTTTTTCTTCCTTTCAACATTTTCAATTGTCGAATGGTTATTACCTAACTAAAATTAATGATAGGTAGGTAAGTGTAGATTTTTTTAAATGTCTATAAATACTGTAAAGAAATACGTTCTTCATATTTTATATACCTAATTAAAGAAAAATAACAATACAAATCCATATTATGGTTTTGTTAATAAATATAAAAAATTATAGGTAGGTACCTACACTACCTACATAAAACAAAATTATTCACCCTGAATGTTAGCTGCGAAGTTTAACCTATCGTAAAAAAGAACAAGTAAATTATGTACGGAACAAATGCATAATAAATAGTATCCGAATAAATGTATATAGTCACCCCTATTGAGAACTATCCTAGACAAGGGTATCGTAGAACGAAAGGCGGAATAAATCAAGAGGGACACATTGAAAATTAGACTTTATTAAATTGGAACATGGTTGATTTTGTAACTAAATCGTAGGCCAGTTCATAATAGCAAAGTAAATAAAATTGCTATTTACATTAGAATGAGTGAACATAGAAGGAAAAATTTAATGTGTTGATAGGTAGTTAAGTCCATTTTAAAGATATTAATTGCCTTTAAAAATATTTAATTTACAGACATTGTAAAAATATAGGAACTATTCAAGATAACTAAACAGGTATTGGAACTAGGTACTTAGCTACTGAAACTTTGATGCGGTTTCCTGATCGGTTCCATGATTGCGCTTTGCGTTACCCTTACGTTACGTACGCGTTACGTTTAACGTTACAGTTCTGATTGTTAAACAAAATATAACGTACCTACGAGTACCTACATTAAATGACGGCCTGTGTGGTGTTATGGTTACCATGCCAGTCTATAATTTGAAGGGCCCTGGGTTCGTTTCCCGGCGGGGCAGAAATTCAAATGATGAATTTAGATTTCTGTTCCCGGTCCGGGTGTTTATGTATTAGTCTTTGTATGTGTCCATGGCACCCACGACATAGGGAATACTAGTGTGAGTTTGTGAGTTTGAAGCGGTACGTATAAAAAAAATTTAAATAATCTACCACCTAGTTAAAAAAAACAAATTCAACGACTTGAGTCTATGATTGTTCCATAATTAAACAACATACCTACCTATTTAATTATCTCGTCGAATACCTACCATAAAACGTAAACAATATCAAATAAATCCCTTTTTTACTATCAAAAGAATACACCATATAGAATAAAATGATAACTACCATTCCGTTGGTGTTTAATAATCCAGCTAAGCCAGGGTTTAATAGAACTTATTTCGCAACAGCGAGAACAAAGGCTGTTTACGTTCGCCTTACCTTTCACAGCGCGCCATTTTTAATCTGAGCCATTCGAAATATCCAGGCAGGCAATAAAGTACAGCGTTTCCCTTTTCAAAGTGCACCATTTTTCTCTACTCTACCCCAGAGATATTAATAATATATCACCATATAAGAAATCTCATCCCGTGCAGGGAGGGTCCGCGCCGATCCCTACGCGCTAAAATACAAAAAAAAACAACAAAAACATCTACAGACAAAAGACAACTTTAGCATCGAAACAATAGGGTAAGTATTCCCCCGAAACACCCTCTGTACTTAATCACGGCTGTCTCCCACATAATATGTATGTATTATACTCGTACTTAGGGCTTTTTTTGCAAAAAGGTCGCTTGTGACGCCTCGCGAATCCAAGATGGCCGATGGCCGCGCGTTGGTGTGGGGAATTTTCAGTATAATTACCTAACCTCTCTCGTGAGACTTTTGAGTTTAAAATATTCTGTTTGCTTAGCTGTAATTTGTGACACATGCTAGGACATTTATTTGCATTAATTAAACTGGTCGTTAATGGGGAAATTTTGCAAATTATATTTGATTTCATGTCTTAACTGTAAAAAATAGTACCTTGGTATTTCTTATACAAACGCGAAGAAATATTTTTTCATACAAGTTATAAAATATAGCGTGTTAACAATTACTGCATAGAATACTATCTAGTACCGAACTTTCTTGTCGTACAAGGTAAGAGCATGTTCGCAAATTAACTCAATAAAATTATGCAGATATGTAGAAGCCCGTGAAGTGACGTCACCTAAGTGGTCACGGTTCGAGTACAATCTCAAGTTACGTGTAATCGTTGAAGGCGCTCAATGATCAGATCACCCAGTGAACGCAATGACAACAACCTGTGGTCCAAGATACAAGCGTCTGTAACATTCAGTTAAAGAATAGGAACTAAGACTAAGTATATCCCATAATTAGTATTTTCTAAACTACGGCAATACTAGGGCAGTTGCCAGTGTGACGCTTTTACAATCTTTTTTGAAGAAGATGGTTCTTTTTCTGTAGCGTAAGTGAGAATGGGCGCGAAAAGACGGTAGCTGGCCGGGTTCGATTCCTAGAGCGATGCCTACTGTCAGTTGCTAGCTAAATCTCCCGACTTGCCTAAACTTCGCTTTAGCTAAATACTTCTTTGTTAAACATTATGCAGCGTTAAACCTCTTTTTGAAGCTTATAGACTCTTACTACTCCTTATGCGTGCACGCATTTACCCAGTTCTTAAGCAACTTTATTAAGGTCCTCTCAGGTTTAAGATTTAGGCGATTCGTGGTAGGCATTTGTCATGACTATCAAAGTTTCTAAGACTGCCCTTGAATTGTTTCTATGAGTTTATGAAGACACTCAAATAATATAGGCTAAAGTGACTGCGGAGGGACATTATTGTTTGTTACTTTTAGAAAAATTCACCAGCTTGTAACCGACCTTAGAGATCACCTTTTTAATTGTTCTGTCCATCATAGTAAAAGCTTCTAAACTATGCCACACACAAACCAAAGTACTAAGGGCGACGCCCAGGCGCCATAGTTGACGTCATCAATGGCTAACTAAAATAATATGCAAAGGACTGATTGTGATACTGACAAATGGGTCACGTCGTACGGAGAGATTTTAATTGACTGTGGCTAGAGGTCTAGGCCGTTGATGTCATGTTGTGGAACTGGAAGTACTTGAATGGGCAATTAAGAGCTGAGGAATTTCGTTTGATCATGATTTATGGTCTATTTCTTAATCGTAAGTAGATGCTTAGGAAACTTGTGTAAGTCCATTAAATTTTTTTCTGCATACTATAAATTGCCAACTAAAAAAATCATATACGTATGTTAAAACAATTCAAATTACAATAAGTGATACAAGTTTAGGTGACGCCGCTAGTAGCAATTTATGGGAACCGATTTGATCCCGGTCCCGTCCGGTCCTCTCGATAAATCTCGTCGATAATCTATTTGAGAGGTTTGAAAACATCTCATACGTGCTTTCTTATAATCCTCATTCAAAGAATTTGGTGAAATGTAGGCTATACCTTGCCCGATTATGGGGTTAACGAAACCAACAGCGTCATATAGAAAGAGTTAAAGCCAAACGTTACAAAGGTGCTTTATAGTAGGATTCTGAAACTGTCACTGTCTAGAATCTAAGTATCTAATAGAACTCTAAATTTTATTCGTACACGCTACTGGAAGTTGTAGGTACAGATACAGAGAGGTTACGGTGTGGTAGAGAGATAGAGTAAGGTTTAAAGTGCATTTTAACGCCTTAAAATAAAACATGTCAAGTTTCAAACTCTTACGAAACTTCTTGTCAGCACCGGCTGGTGGTGTCAATAGCTGACATATGCAAATCGATGCATAATAAGTTAACAATTCTTTAGGAAATCTTTACTTTCCCTTTTAAACTATTGACTCTTAAGGTACGAGTACATTCATTGCTCAAAGATTACCTGTTTTCTACTACATGGGTGATCCTAAATGTAATTCATAATTATTCACCTTAAATATTAGTATTATAAAAGGCAAACGTTAGCAAAAATTATCGTCTGATTATGACTTTCTCATAATTCTAAATGTTTTAAGCAATAACTTTATCAGACTCTCTGAGGCGTGAAAACGCAATAGGTACGTAAGTAGTGATCACTATCACTCCACCGAAACTGCTAACATAAAAAAGCGAGATGCAAATATGTAGGAACCAACTTCATTTAACAAATCATTTCGTAATACCGTACACCTATAAAACTTCACATGAGCTCTCAACGACAAGCTGTAAGAAAAACTTAGTCAAAACAAATTCAAAAACAGGTTCTTGTCCTGACTGCAAACAATATTTTGCTTGTTTTATTATTCAACCATGTTAACGGTTCATTGACCGAGAAATGATTTGATGGAGACTAGACTGACAATTTATTCATTGAATTCACTCTACCTAAAAATACCTGCTTCATGTAAATGGCTAAACTCGATACGTGATAAAGAGCATGCAGTT
>DWQK01002318.1:0-13398 GCA_018231225.1 Noctuana stator | reverse complement strand
AGCAGTTGAACGATTTTAATTGAATAGTAAATCATAAACTAATCTATACGAAATGTGCCTATGTCCTATGTAATAAAATTCACGTTAAATCTGCATTGATTGACTTATAGTGCGTAGACCATGTTAATTATCAAATAACGTTCACGTGATATTTACTCACGCCGTGGCCGCCGCCGGTATTAAATAACTATTATTCGAGGAATTGAAGCGAATTCGAAGCGAAAATTGTGGGAAATTAATATCGGATATTTGAAAGTTTCGTTTGCAGCTGTAAAGCATCATAATAGCCCTAGGCACAGTGGGCACTTATTTTAATTTATTTGCGAACGTCACGTCGAGTTATTGCAATTTTACTGGAAATATTCAGTAGAAGCGATCTTAAATTTTGTACATTTTACGAGCTATTGAAGAAATATGTTTTTGCGCGTACCTACTAGGGTAAGTAATCTATGCACTATTGTGCTATATTTTGTGTTATTAGATTATGTACTCTGTAAAATATTTTTTGCTAGCGTTATAGCCCCTCTTATGGTTCTTTTTTAATATTTTTTGCCCAAACTCAGGAATCTGCTTATAAATAACTAGGCATATTGTGATCCCAAGAGTATAATATAATAGGTAGGTATACACCACGCGTTGTGCCCAGTAGATTCGTAAGTGGAGTAACTAGAATACCGTCAACATAGACTTCAACAAATTGAATCAACAGATTTAAAATTGCTAAGAAGTAGACTTTACATATATCGGCGATTAAATCATAGAGTACTACTACCACTAATACCTACCACTTAAATGCTTGAAACCAACGACTACAGAGGCTCTGACCTAAATATGAAATATTTTGAAAGTGAGTTAGTCTAAGCGTACCTGTATGCAAGTGTCGAGTGTGCTGGTGGACGTACGCAGCTAGTGGCAGCTGTAAGCGTGTTCTTGCCGCGGCGTACACACACGAGGGAAGTTCAGGCGTCAGCGAAGGCCCCTCGTCGTCTGACCCGTCACCGTACGTGAACTTCAGCCCCGTGTAATCCAAACGGCGATTTTCACTGCGAGAGAAAATGAAATGATTTATGCAAATGTAGCATGTACACGTTTATTTCAATTATGTAAGTTCCTTTAATGGATTGAGGATTAAGTACATAGGTTAAAGTTACATTTGATTAAGTTGTAGGTATGCTTCACACAGCAGAACACATAATTAGTAGTATGTACGAAGGAAAGAAATGTATCCTAAACTAAGTACCCAATTGAAAAACAATAATTTTCGTTAGTCATCTGTCTTATCTACTACTAAATTTTGAGACGGTAATTTTTTTAAATAAAATATTTAATTTAACAATTCAAAAATCTAATAAATACTGTAGATTAATAAAAAATTAATATATAGACAATATTTAAAAAGAAACCTTAAGGGCGGCGATGTGGAGGAGTCAGCCATCTGCGTGCGTGCTCCCGACATGCTCACTCTAACTTGTTCACCACTTGTATAAACTTATCACTTTGAAAACGTGACTAGACTGACACTGTACACACTAAGTGAAATAATTTTATACCACAAGGGGTGGCTGTAGTACGAAAATTTTGTCTTAGCCTGCGGGGATTCGTTCGGGGCGTCCGGTCCGAAATTAAGCTAAAAGGTGTTATACATAAAGTTCGATGTTCGTTGCATAAATACCCCCAGAATAGCCGGGGGAGAAACAACCCCCAGGAATATGGGCGGTACTGTGAAAATCAGGGCGTGAAGGGGCCGGGCTTGTGCGCTCTTGGTGGAAATTGAAGGAAGTGATAATATTTTGGAATCAGTAGTCCTTGAAATTTTCAGATTCCAAAAGACTTTTAGATATAAAAAGCAAAAACTTTTTATTTCACATAGGTTTTTGATTATGTATGTATTGTTGATATTTTGGAAAACTTTTGTAATGGGAATTAGCTTAGATACAAACCGTACACAACGTATTGGTAAAGTATAATATACCTAATAAATAGTTTGAATAAAATTTTATCAATGAATAACTTTCAGATGGGTAACATTAAAATTTATCTATACTAATGTTATAAAGAGGAAAGATTCGATTTGTTTGTTTGTATTGAATAGGCTCCGAAACTACCTGATGGACCTTCATGAGGAAGGTTATAGGCTATCAAGCATCACGCTACTATTCTTAACGCGGGTGAAACCGCTTGGCACAGCTAGTTTATGAATAAGGAGCTACCTAGATCTACATTATCAATTAAAGTCTGCACCGCGTATACAACTGTAGATACTTTGATGCATAATTAATATTGCACGTGCCGCCATGTTTTAACAGCTTTCGTTTCCGAGCTCTACGATAAACTATTCCGTTTTCTTCCGAAAACCTTGAACTTGATATTCTTTCTCAGCTTTTATCCTTTTACAATAAATACTTAACCTGTCCGTCTCAGGAACTCCTTGCCTCTTCGCGTTAAAAAACCAAGAATAGAAAATCTTTAAAAAGCTGGTACAGGATCATTTACTTTTCCTTTGATTTCTTCTATTTTCCTTTTATGTGTAAGATATCTCAACTGCTGTCTGTACCTAATTTAAACAGTACTTACCATTTTAATAGTGATAGGGTTTAATGTTTGCGCCGAAATGTAGATTAGTAGATAAGTATTTTTGTTATTTAGTATTCTTTGTATATATTTGGGATTAGTATATATTTATTAATTTTTTTAAATTACTATTTATTGTTTAGTTTTGCAATCTTAGGCTTGTTTTTGGTTAATCTGAACCAAAAAGAAATGTGTCTACATTTATTTTGCTTATTTTTCACTTGCGTCCCTACTTTTGTGAGTCGCGCCGCGCTGGGACACTTGGGAAGCAGTTTCGGATCGATCGCCAACACTCTCCATGATAAGTAGTAGATGAAGTGTTTCTGACAAGCAGTAAAGCGCAGCTAAGAGGCTAGCGACTCGTAATATGTCAAACAAATATGATATAATGATATAATGATATGAATAAAACATATGATATTACTAATTTATCAAAATCTTTGCCCGCCTCTCAGCGCATAAGACGGAATTTGAAAACAGCATTAATTGAAAATAAAGTAGGTACCTATTTTTAAGATACCTATCTATCTATTTAGATAATTAAGAAAATAAAAGAAAGCCTTCATGAGAAGGTTATTAAAAACACTGTATCCCTCGGAACATTATACAAGACTTAACTCGTAAAATAGGTAGATGATATTTCCGCATTATCTATACTAATATATAAAGCTGAAGAATTTGTTTGTTTGAACGCGCTAATTTCTGGGACTACAAGTCTGATTTGAAAAATTCTATTTGTGTCTATAGCTACATACATAAGGAAGGTTATAACCTAAAGGTTATAGCCTATAGGCTATAAAGCATTACGTTACAATTCTTAACGCGGGTGAAACCGCAGGGCACAGCTAGTTAATTTATAATACTACATAGGTACTTCTATTATTCAATTGGATTATCGAGGTATACAGGTAGGTACTGTAATATACTCGTAGGTGTGTACCTACATCAAATTATAATCATTTATTTATATGGGCACTTTTTATTACCTATAGATTTTACTACACGTGCCTACCTTTATTGATTTTGATGCCTTTTACTTGATAGGGTTCTGTATTCGGCCCTGTTATAACCGTAATTTATGTACTAAATAAAATAGCAGCACCAGTCGCGTGTGAACACTAAATGAATACAAACTGGGCGACGTTTTACTTATTTCAGTAGCAATCTGCATCATTGAGTCTATAAATTAGCGCGTCACCCTTAGCTATAAACAAGTAATTTGACGAGGTCTATAATTTGGTGCTAATTCCCGGTCGGAAGCGAGCCCGGGTTGGCCCTGTAATTGATTTGTCGCGGCGCGTCGCGTCCTGCGCTTGTCGCGGCGTGCGCCAGCCACGCGCCACCACGCGCCACCACGCCCAACCCAGCTCGACCCTGCTTTCGTGTATTTTGTGTGGGATTTGTTTCTCAGCTTATATCAAAAATGTTGTTTGATGGACTGTTTGCTTTATGTTAACTAAAGATTTTCGTTTAAAAGGTGTCATGGGATTTTTGAGTAACTAAAAAAAAAATACGCTGGTAGTGTGGATCGCTAGCGATCACATTGTTAAGCAACCACGTTAAGCCGTCGTTCCCGGTTATTATCGATAGACAACAGTCTGTTGTTAAACCTGTTCGGAGGCCCTTTGGGTGGTTTGACAACATCCAACATAGGTTGGCTACTAAATCCTACTACCAATCCGCATTGGAGCAGCGTGGTAGAGTATGCTCCAGTCCTTTCCCGGTTGTGGGGGGAGAGACCCGTGCCCAGCAGTGGAATATAAAATGGGTTGAAGGTTCTTATAAAGATGTGTATTGAATATACCTAGTTCAATTCAACTGTGAATTTAACCAATATGAGCAATCGCATGGACGACGAGTTACCTGCAATAAAAAACAAAAGCGATTTCAGCCGCAGCGCATATTATTTAATCAGTGGCCGCGCCGCGGGGTATAAAGTTCTGCGATTAATAAACGATTTCATTTTCTGCCACCCTACCTCCGGTTTTGAACCATTGCCTCACAAATGGACTTTGTTTTTTCTTAAATATAACGCTGTTAATGGATATAAATTGCATTTCCAATTTTCTTCGTGTGTACTTATTTGTATTGGAGCTATTATGACGTGGATTAAAATTAAAAGAATAAAACCGCTTTTATCGCTGGAATGAAATTTGAAAAATGGAGTGCTAACGACGACAGCAGTAAAAAAAGTTACATTAAGTTTAACTTTATTCTTACAAATAAACGTGTTAAAATCCGTAGTTAAAAATCGAATAGTCACATTACAAATTTTACCTAACTCTGTTTACAATTAAAAGCGTGTTACCTTAGAGAAGTTATTTATGTCCAGTGTTACACTTGACGGCAGTAGAGAAAGCAAAAGAGATTGTTGTACATACCCACGTCTCACAGTCACACAGATTATGGTGTCACGTTATGACAAATTTCTAAGGTACCCGATAAGGTAGCGGCCGGTGGCTCTGCCGCTAACATTTTTTCTCACAAGCTAGTTATAAATTCAAAGCCTATAAACAAATTTAGAAATAGGACCACGAATCCAGGATTACGGTTAGCCGTCGGCTTTAGTTAATTTATTTATTTGGCTGCGTATGGTCGGTCGAGATTATCCGGTGAGTGGTTGCACGTGAATTGTGGGGGAGTGGGGTAGGATGGGGCCAGTAGTATGTTCGGCGGTGCTTTGTAGGCAACGCGTGTCGCAGACGCAGCAGGCCACGCGGCTGCCACGCGCCTCTCAAAGTGCCCGGAACATGTACCGTCGCCTTGCAAACTCTTGTTCAGGCTGCACTTAATTAATCCATGTCCTGCTCTCATATAAATATTGTTATTGCATGCGAGTTTAGAGACAACTGATTCTATTTTATCTTTAACCCGAAATTTAACACGATTTCGTTCCGCTGAATTTTTTTAATTTGTTGATAATTACCTACTTAATTAGGTACCTTATTGCGAAGGTTTTCCCGGTCCCCACACTTCTACCGCAAAGACTTAAATGACCTTCTCATGAGATATGTAGAAAATAAGTGACTTAGATTAAATAAATATATTATATTTTTATCTTAGACATAAATGGTTTTAATTTTTCAGTATAAAACAGCGATTGCATACTTTAACCCCTAACTCTAACAAGCCCTATTGAGAGTTTTAGTTTTATTTCTTTACTACCATAACTTTTAATAGCGTAGTAGGTAAGCTATTTAATATAACTATGTAAGTAAACAGGTGCATTCATATCATGCACAACAATTACGTATTACGTACTACACTCATCGTATTACATTCACATTTTCAATAACCAAGAAAATAAATCGGAAATCGGTCCTATTTACAACAAAACCCTAACCCGTATTGCTCCGTCTGTTTGTTGTATTTAAGCATTTGTTATACGCAATTATTAACAAGTCGCCTGCAGGCCCGCTATTCAATGACTACATGACATGTGATTCTCAAAGTTTATTTCTAAATCTCTAAAAGTACCTATCTATTTTTTCACTTTGTAAGGTTACGTTGTAAAAAATATTTATTAAAATTGCTTTAATTAATAACTTAATTCAATATAGAAATGGGAACAATCAAAATACCTGTTAAAGTGCTAAAGTACTGAAAAAAAAAAATGTTTGAGAACATCGCACAAGTGACCCTATCACGTCCGGAACAGGAGGGTTAACCGGCGTCACACGACTCATCCCCACAAATGTCGAGAGCCGGGCTCCTATGGGAATAACACACAAATTATCCAAAACTAATTGTCTAATGTGTTCACGCCATTTAACTAAACAGATTGAACGCATTTTTTTTCGAGTGCTTACGGTTTGATTTTGCGGTTTATCGCATTTATTGTATAATATGTGTTTGTAGATTGTGTTTTTTTATGCTATATTGTCTATGTTTCTGCTTAAAGGCCGTAAAAAACACTATATTTGTGTTGTAAAAGTCTTGCACTATTCGTCTTTGGCCAATAAGTACATCTAAGAAGGTAATCATACTGCATACAGTACAGCTAAGACGTCTCTCGTCTGTGACTATTTAAATAGCATGGGAGTGGAAAACCATGTCTTTAGTACCCAGTTGTGTTGTGGTCCAATGGACTGAAAGAGTACTATAAGTAGACACCTTTCCTGTCATATTTTCTCTTTCTTGTTTCCGTGGTTACGACGTTTAAGTGTAAGTAGTTAGGATGTGTATTGTTAATTGCAATCTCAGTAATAGGTACTCAATAATCTTAATGTGGAAGAAGAAGAAGGAGAAGGATTTTGAGCATTTAGAAAGAAATTCATAGGTATACTTAGGTATATTCAACTAAACGATAGAATAAAATAAATGATTTCAATGGTCAAAGTAGTAAGATTTGTATATAGCTATCCTTATCCCTAGCTTAGCTTAATGTTAGAAAAGAGAAGGAACAATAAGCAAAAATAAAACCACATAAAACAATTAAAAACAAAACTGTAATCGTATAAAATATTTCCTTGATTGTTACAATAATTCTTTAATACAAAACAAGGGATGATAAATTATAATTATATTAATTATGATATTTATGTTATGAACAAGGTCAGAATCGTATAGTTATTTACCAGCTCCGTTAATAATTCAATACGACCACGACAGAACTAATATTCGGTAGTATTCATGGGGGGATGGGATCTGTTAAAACGAGGTTTGCAATGGAGGTATGGCATGAAAGTTATTATTGCGATTTCGTTTATTAAAACTATCAAAATTCGTACCAAGCCGATTATAATATTAAACTTTTACTAAATAATATCTTATTAAGCTGACTCGCGGGGAAATATGATTATCATTCATTTTCTTTAATGTCAAATAACCTATTTACAGAAAATAAGAACGTTCTCTTCTCTCTACTACCTACTACCTACTACCTACTAGGTACTAATTGCTAACTATGTTATAAAATAAATTATTTTGTATAAAAATTGGAGCTTTTTTCTTATTATTATGCTATAAGGCTATTATTATGTATTTAAAACCTGTAAATCCGCTTCTTCGAGTTTTGATAATGGGTCTTAAAGCTGTTTAACATCTAAGATTACAGCCCATAGACCTGGAATAGAACCATATTTGCTATGAAAACTAAACATTGAGTAGTAGGTAAGACTAATAATTAGTCTACAATACTAATTACTATTCCTACTATGAGTGTTTTTTGTTGTATTGTAATATATTACAAATGTCGTAATAAGCCTACTTTTTGTGCCCTATTTAAAGCCGCACCCTCATACAATATTCTGCTTTTAGATAGATATATAAATCAGGTATAGAAGACATATATATTGTGTGATCGTAGCTCGCATTCTTATAGTAAATGAACTTAACATTTTAAAAAAATCCCGACTGCGTGAAAAGTTGTAAATTAATAAATCAGCTCTTTATTTTTTATAATTTTGATATACTTAGTATCAGTCACAATTAAGACGAACCTTTCAAGCTAAAATTCATGAAGCCGTTGAGCATTTAGGTTACATATAAACATAACCCTCAGGCGCAATCAGGTAAAAATAGGGCTAATTACAGATAGATCCTAGGGGTTCTGTCGTACTAGCCTTCGTATCTCTAGAACTGAATAACGTATTGTGGGCAATAGAGTCCCCACACTCTGTCTCCGCTAATCAAGTGCTGCCTTTGGTTTCAAGTCCCTTACGGCTATTTCTTCTGTGCTGGATTTCAGTTCTGCGTACTTGTATCTGAGTGCCATTGCCGTAAAAATGAACATATCTATCAACATTAGTCCCGCGAACAAAAAGAACTCCTTCCACTAAAAAAAAACAAAAAAGAAAATAAAATATAAAATATTTTTAGATATTATTTTATGTATGTTTGTAGCATAATTATAATCAATTATATTTTAGTAACCAACACTAAAATAATTAAAACCTTGCTCACGAAATGGTAGTCCAATAACAGTTGATTATTTATTAAATACCTTTACAAAAATTGGCAAAAAGATATTTACCTGTGCATCCAAAAAGTTTCCTTCAACGATAAGCACCACGATGAGATTGCCGAAGGCTACAGTCAGCAGCCAAACAGACTGCAGCACAGACTTCATGGAGGCCGGCGCTTGCGTGAACGAAAACTCCAGGCCGGTCACCGAGAACATCACCTCACCCATCGTCATCACCACGTACTGCGGTATCAACCACAGGATGTGAACGCTGTTCGGCGGAGTGATAATAACCGCATTCGCCATCTAAATAATTCAACATTTTGCATAGGACTCATCCAAGATGCTGACAACACCGTATTATTTATCACTTCTTTGAAAACCTTATTCTGTCTGCCAGTATGACGTCACAGACACTATTGTGATGATTCTATTTCATCGATTCGATGAGATTGCGTTCGAGAGTTCTTGCAATAAATGCGTAAATATTACAACACAAATACGTAAAACTAGTTATTTTCGAGCATATAGTTACATAAGTATTTTATATAAACTATTTTTATATGTAACTCTATGCATTGTGTTTTGCTATTGGAACTACTAAAGTGATTTTATTTATGTAATCTACGTAACACTTACGTAACTTCCTGTTGTATCTTCATTTATATTAATAGTGTACACCGCCCCCGATTTGAAAGAAAAGTCTTTCATCACAATGTCCCCATTAACAACGACGTCATATGTTCCTCTTTCTATAGACTTTTGTGCTATGTCATCGCTTTGTATATTCAGTGCTGTTCTGTTTTTCTTGTTGTTCAAAATCTGAATTTTGACTACAGTATCAATATTTGCTAAAAATCTGAAAATACGAAAAACAATATTAAACAGTTGAAACTCTGTGAACATAAATTGTGTATGACCGGTTTTACAAGTTCCATTTTATCGGTAAATTATGTAAGGTATAATATTTGTTTACATAGTCGGTAGGTACCGAAATGAAAACATACGACTGAAGAAAATTAAAATTTCTGTAACGGAGCGCATTTTCAATAATCAGTTGCCATGCGTACTTCCTTTTATGTACTCATAACATTATTTATTCAGTCAAAAACTTCCAGAGTGGAAGTCAAAGTAAATCAGGATATTATTGTAGGAGTAAAGGAATTGACGGTTTTTGAACAAAAGTTGTACTTTGCTTTCTACGGAGTGCCCTATGCAAAGCCTCCCATCGGACGTTTGAGATTCCAAAATCCTGAGCCAATTAAAACATTCCGCAAGCCATTTGACGCAAGTACAGAATATCATGGCGCGTGTGCACAATCACATATCGTTCACAAACACGCAATGTATGGCAACGAAGATTGTCTATATCTAAATATTTATACACCTTATATACCTACGGAGAAAGATAAAAAAAAATTTAAGGCCATCATAGTATGGATCCACGGATATGCGTTTAGTTCAAGTTTTAGTC
Organism: Noctuana stator; assembly: GCA_018231225.1. Lineage (NCBI taxonomy): Eukaryota > Metazoa > Arthropoda > Insecta > Lepidoptera > Hesperiidae > Noctuana > Noctuana stator. Next base: position 3,448 of record DWQK01002318.1, on the reverse strand, counting down.
ATATACATGGCCCGGATTTTTTAATTGAACATGATGTGTTATTTATTAGCCTCAGCCATCGAATCGGTCCATTTGGCTTCCTAAAATTAAACGATTCTGATTCCAATATTAATATGGGGCTAAAGGACATAATAACAGGTTTGAAATGGATAAAGAAAAATATTCATAATTTCGGCGGTGATAAGAAAAAAATAACACTTATGGGTAGCGGTTCTGGCGGCACATTTTCCTTATTGTTAATGCTGACAAAATACAGAAAGATATTTCATAAGTTAATTATTCAAAGTGGGACAATGTTCTCTCCATCAATATTTCAAGGTTCTAATGTTTTAGAACGGATGAAATTGCAACATGAACTAGAACGAGAAGGACATAAAAACATTATGGAGGCGCCTACCGAGGCAATCGTCTCAGCTACTAATAAAATATACACAAGTAAGGATATGATAAATTTGCAAAGGTCTTTAGTTCCATTTTCCCCTATGATTGAATCAAAATCTAATAGCACCTTGTTAACAAAATTGATTTTTAACGCATTTAAACACAACGAAATTAGAAATTTTGACATACCTATCCTAACAGGGTTTTCAACGCAAGAAAGTATTTCGGAACTTATACCGTTTATTCATAACCCTTCATATTTAAAATCTTTAGGTGCAAACTTTAAATACATAGTTCCTTTTTTAAGTGGTTGTAGTTACAATTATTCTACAAAGGTATATAGGACTATAGCAAGTAATATCATACGCAGATATTTCAAAAACCATCCTGAAATATCACTTGAAGAATTTTTGACCTACACGTCAGACATTCATAAATATCCAATCTATAAGTTCATACAGACTCACTTAAAGCAAAATAACAAAAAAATGTTTGTATATAAATTTAACTACACTGGTAAATTTAACGTTGTGAAATTAACATCCATGGCTGGAACCAAGATAACGGTGAATGGTGCTGCACAAGGTGACGAAATATGTTACATTTTAAAATGTGAACCGCTTTGGGAAAATTACGTCAAAATAAAGAGCAATATACAAAGTAGAGATAGAAAGTTTATACAACAAATTACGACACTGTGGGCCAACTTTGCGAAATTCGGAAATCCCACGCCTTCAAACTATTTTGGCAACATTACATGGCCTCCTATGACATCGAAAGAGGATAATGTGTTCCTTTTTGAAAAACGTAACAAATTAACTAACTCTAAGGAGGAAATGAAAATGTACGAATTTTGGAACAATCTTTACGACGATTATTACTTGCCAAAACAATGTAATCATGAACATGACGAGTTGTGAGGTAATATCTATTATTGTGTATAGTGTGCGAAAATATCTATTATTTTGATATTATTTAGCTGAATACAGAATAGTTTAAGGAATTTCTGGTCTACATTTTTTTACCTTACATTAACTCCATCAATAGCTTTGTCATTGTTATCGGTAAAATTCAAAACTCCATTGTTGTGAATAAAGAACGAGTTTGCTTTTTTCTCCATCAAGTAGAATTGGCCAGTATAGGATTTATTTGAGCATTCACTGTTCATTTGTCCTTGTAGAGAGTACGGTAGTTCTATGAATTTTTCAGCTTCGATATCTAGATTTTCATAAACGTCCAAAGGTCCAATAACAATTTCCTCCGTGGTATTCATAGCATCTCTATTCATATAGTTTGTGTGCAACGTGAAATTGCAATTGTGTCCGTTGTATATCCGTAACTGAGCTAAACCTTCTGACACTGGCGTCCCATAAGTTGGCTGAAAACATGCCAGTAGAAATAAGAACAAGATCTTACATCATAAAACACGTGTAATATTTGATCGACCATACCAAAAGATTGAGTTCGACGATTCCGGAGATAACAAATGCGCAAGCAGCAAGGACGCCGCCCCAAATCATTTTATGAAGAGGTTTTCTCACAAGCTTGCACCAAGTCAAGAATGGATAAATCGCCTGCAAAACGATAATACTACTTAACTGGATGTTACGAAAACACTCATAATCATATCATTCAATCTTCAACAGTCTTTTGTAGCTTGCAAAGTGTTGTAGGTAATAATTAAATATCAACAATTTTTGCAAATTTCACTCATTAAATAAACATTTTGATTATATTATGAGCGTCTTTTGTAGGATGCGACACTTTGGGCAGATGCCGCGGCAATTCAGTGCATATAAAATGAAAAACTAGGATATTTGTGTCTCTATGTTTATGTTTAATATTATCAAATCACATATTTGATGAGCAATCATTTCGAAGCTGTTATATTACTATCCTAGCAATAGTTTTTTAATTAATATAATACTTACTACTTCAAACAGTGGAATAAAGACTAATATAAGAAGGGGATTTAGCACTTGCATTTGATCCGCTTTCAACGTCCAACTACCAATATCTTGTTGCATTCGGTCCGCTTGGAAAGTCCACCTAGATCCCTACAATGTAGAATACAATAAGACATTACGTTCGCGGTCCTCAGACTGCTTAAATAAAATATATAAAAACCGTTACCGAATAATAAAATTTATCAAAAAATCTATAAGTATAATATAAAAGGCAAATCTATCTATATAATCTCATCTATATAATATATAAAAATCATTTATCAAATAATCTATTTTTGGTGGCATTTTTTGTTACTTACTTGTTGATCAAACAAGGCCCAGAAGACAGGTAAAGGGATAAATAGCACTAGGACTCTGAGGAGACTCTTTATGTCTTCGATGAGGTCAGTATCGTATTTATCGTCTGCGTGATCCAGCCAATGTTCACGTTTCTCCTTACTCTTGCATGACTTCATGGCCGCGTGCTACACACAATAAAAATATCACATATACTTATCATAAATCCTTAACTGTCATGAGAAAAATATAAATACTTAAATAAGTATGTATACATGTATTTGATATCTTAAACTAGAATCCAAAAGTCTAGAGACATTGAGAAATAAATCAATAACAACTGTTATTATTATCCTACGTGGATTGATGTAACTTCAATAATCTACATTATTTTAGGTTAAAGAGTCCGCCCGGGGAAATACCACCGCTGCCCTAATGACCCACCGTGAAGCAAGTCTTACAGCAAATATTTGTGTTTCGGTTGGGAAGGGTTGTTGCCGGATTTAAGGCGACCATCTCAGTGCCATTAATAGCAAAGCCTCCACGTACGAACTCAGATAGGACTTCTGTCATATTTGAGGTTGGCCGTGGATGTCCAAGGGTTAGAGTGGCTACTTAACTTAAGGTGGCCTGCATGTACCTTAGCTACTCTTAAATAATAAAAAAAATATATAAAATTAGATGTGGTATAATACGAGCATTCGTATCCATAGCATCATAAACTTCGAAATAGTATAGAGTGTAGCTGACAGCGATTAACGTGTAATTTGCAATGAAGCTGCCACTCAGAGCTATAATGTTTTAATGGGAAATAGCGCCGAACA
>DWQK01002317.1:0-13403 GCA_018231225.1 Noctuana stator | reverse complement strand
GGATGATTCTAAAATATCTGCATAAATACAATGACCCGAAGTTAACAACTGAACCGCGGTTCCCAGGCAGTGACATCTCCTGGCGGAGATCTCCCCTTTTAGGAGCATTAGTTTTCTGCTCAGCTATAAAAAAATAAACAATAGTTTAAAAAACTGAAAAAACACAACTGACAAATTTTATTTGAATTTCTTGAAATGGTTAATCATTCATTTTCATCAGTTTACCGATCATTGCAATTTGTAGTTGAGAAAGATGAGTAAGCAGTAATCAAATAAAGTTTTATATAGATTGACAGTCTGCAATAACAATTTCCTGGTACGAGAGAGGCAATAATGCCTAGAGGTACGACTATAACATTCTATTGATTCCATTGAGTAGAAATAAAAGTCGCCTAGTGCTGAAATGTACCACGCTATATTAGCCATAATTCTCTTACAAAAGATGGTATTTCAACATTGAATAGGTAAAACTTACGCAACCAGTGAAATTAAAGGGATTTAGTAAAATCATGTTCTTTGAGACGTTTACTTTAATATACTATATCCTTTATCTAGTAATGATGCATCATTTTCAAATTGTTCCCAGCGAAATTCTGATAAACTACATAACAAGTCTTGCAATTCACGCGCCAAGGATGATTATTGGGTATATAATTAATGATATAAATAATAATAATAATAAAAAATAAAAGCATATTCACGCCTATTATTGATGAATATGATGAATGAATAATCATATGCCATTTAAATTGTAGGAGGCAAATAACACAGCCACGAAATCCCAGTTCTTCAGGGTAGGTATAATTATTATTTATGTATTTATGATCTGCCAACTGTGCGGCATTCAAGTTAACTTGGGCTCCGCAACATTCCAGTTATAAATTACACATGAGTACAGATGCCCAAATTTATTGCTCTAAAATTTATGTAACTTCAATGTATACATATCTTCAAACATGTGTCGTAATCGGGGTAATGCAGTTTTATTGAAGAAAAATGACTCAAGTGAGCTATTTGAATAGCAGAATTTGAGTAGTTCTAAACAGTGATTTATAACTTAAATAAAAATTACTTGTTTGCATCCATCCTTCATTCATATGTAGCATCCATTTTATGCTTTTTCTTTGGCTTTAACACACAAATACCTCAGCTTAGTGTAGATTTCATAAGTAACAAGAAGCTACAACTATCAACAGCTGAGAAACATCCCAGATATTCATCCACATGAGCAATCCATCATTATTGCTCGCGTATTTATAAGCCACCCACTACACAGTCTACGCGCCGATTAACTGCGGAATCTGAATAAGTTTGTTGTGGACTCGGCGAGATTCCAATTATAAATTATCCATGAATCGAGCGAGGATTCCTCAAATTTATGGCTCAAAATTTTAAAGCTCTCAATACAGCGTCGTGTTCGTGTCGTCATAATTCAATTAAATTGCCGAAACTGGTGACAACTGCCGAATTGAAACACGATTGTGGTGAATTGAGTGACATAAATTACTTGTAACTGAATGCAACAGCCTTTATCCAGCATTAGTGCTCCATTGTAGTTGCTCGCGGCTAATGCAACATTTAAAATATAAAACAGGTTGCAATATGTCTCGAGTTAGAAGTTACAAGGTGCTTGAAAGGCAAAACTGAAAGCGGAGAGTAATATTCGCGTTGAGGTATAATGGAAAACATCACTCGGGACTCTAATGAAAACAAAAGGCTTTCGTCAGTGCGCTAATGAGAATATTAGCACAAGATGCTTTAACATACCCTTTCTGCGAGACTAGTAAGTTTAATTTACATAACGGTAATTTGAAATCTCCCCTAATAGTTTTTGTAGTAGGTATATCTAATATCTATCTTAGATTTCATATAATTTTAACAATCATATAATTACATCTTGTAAATCCTCATCGCCATTTTTACGGGTTTGGTTAACTGCTCCATCAAGCAGTTGAACAAACCTTAAGCAGTTTTTAAGCTTTTAATATTGTACTTCGAACATGTAAAATAATAATAAACCCTTACGTTCATAGCTCCACTCAAAGATTCCCTGTGTTGTGAGTGCCATGGACACACAAATAGGCACCATTACAAAAACACCCAAACTGAGAACAGAAATCTAAATTCATCATGTAAACTTCTTGGTCAAAAAACAGTCGAATTGAGAACCTGCTCCTATTTTTGAAGTCGGAAAATACATTGGAAGCGCGTCAGTGACAGCTGGAAGTGTGAGCTTTATGTACCGCACTTACTAATGGTCGGTGATGACGAGATCTCATTAGGGGCACAAAGGAGGCGAACCGATGTTCCACGCTAAACGTTTTAGGTCAGGGATACTGAAAACGCTTTATATCTCGTTCTGTATAAAATAAAATCAGTTTCGTTATAATGTGCTATAAATAATGGCGTGTTCATTAAAATATTCTGTGCTTTTTAGTTCTGAAAACTCTCAAGTTGGTTATGTTCTTAGATGGTTTGATTTGTAAATGTGCATTAAAATTATGAAGTTCTTATGCTAACTACAATTTTGATTTTCTTATTACAATCATCCATATTTTGTCTAAACATTTACCTACATAAAATAAAAAAAAAATGTTTTTATTCAATGTAGGTATTTACATGCACTTAATGAAAGTCAAATAAACTAATCGGTTTAATAGCTTACGACGCCGTTTTAGCTATGATCGGGAGAAAAAAGATGAGGAAGAAGATCTTGGTACTCCGATTAAACATATTTTATGTCATGTTAAGATGGTTTAAAATAGTAGGAACTACTTTACACAACGTCTCTCCGTATAACTTTCAATTACTTAAGTTAATTTTTCTGTCAAAAATCGGATTCATAATAACTATTTTGAACGAAAAACATGGTTCAAGCTTTGCATTCTCCACGTCTGTATTTTAGAGACAGTGTCACATTATCGTTTGCATAATGAGAAGCAGCTGGCTTCTGTATCTTTTACGCTATTATCTTACGGAACTCTCCGAACGGGCCTTTATATCATATATATGTTTTCATGGAAGTTTCTCAAATTTGATCTCCATTAAAAATTTCAAAAATTGTAAAAACCTTTGAAAGTCGATCGACAGAATTTATTATATTAGACTTCTTTAGAGTTAAATATAAAATGATACGGGGCCGATATGAATCATAAAAATATAATAATATTCAATACGTATCCATATTTCAAACAAAATTGCATTGAATATTTTCTGGGCTCTTACATAATATTCGGATTTCATTTCCGCAACAACGTGCAATGTACAAATTTAAATATAGACTACATGTGCACTAGCAGGGACATAATTTAAATTATAGAGCATTTCGAATTTCGGGCAGGTTCGCAAGGAAAACAATGGCTAATATAAGTTCCCGAGGGTAGAACCCTGCTGGAATTTTAGTGAATATGATAATACAGTGCTTTTGTATGTACAGTAACACGTAATTTAATGCAGGGGAGGCGGTGAGTGTCGCGTGACTTGTATAGGTATCCACTTAATAATTGATACCGACTTTTTACATAAATAAACGCAAATAAACGAACGATAACTTGACACGCACGTCAAACCTGAATAAGATAGAAGTACTGTCTGAGAAATATAAGTATTGTCTTATTATATTATCACAATTAGTCCCGGTAGATGGAGCTGCGATTGGTTTCCAGTATTTTTTTACTACGCCGCGCTAGGCAACTTTTTATTGACTTAGAGTAAAGCAAAGTCTGCTAGGTCCTACTAGTAAATCATAAACATTGAAATAGCATACTTTATATGTACGCAATATAACGCTTCACACTCACAGCCCCACACTAGGATTCCCTGTGTCGTGGGTGCCATGAACACACACAAAGACAAATACACAAACACCCACACCGAGAACAGTACAATCTAAATTCATCATTTAACTTTCTGTCCTGCCGGGGATCGAACCCGGGACTGGTGATCCGAATGCTGGACTGGCGTGCTAACCCCTACACCATACAGATTGTCAAATATGTCTTTAATTGCTAAGATCAAAATATCAAAGTACATCATTTGATGATTAGCAGCACTTGGAGTCGTTGCAGTAAACGTGCAAAGAGAATCAACCAAGACAGAGGGTCGTTTGCTTAATCGCCGCCGCCATTACCTGCATTCGCGTAATGGCCTGTGTTTGCGCAATATTCACCGCTGTTCCTTAGTGTAGTGCGAATTAATGCTTTCCTTTTTAATACGAACGCGTTTTTATACGAACCACTTCATGGAGTACTTTGATCTAGATATATTTCAGGCTTGTTCTATGAAACAAAATATTTGATAATAATTAATGAAAGTCGGGCGTCAGATTGTAGTTTTATTGCAATGTTTTCCTCCGCCCATTACGATACGATAGTGAATTTTTAATACTAACACTACTAACATATTATGGACAAATTAGAAAAAAAATCGAAATATACTTAATCACGTATGGCCTTCTACAAACATACAGTTTTCTTTGATAACTGATTAAGTTTCTTCTATTGTCTTGTAATAGACATTGTTCGATAAAGACGCTGTTACGAGAACACTAAATATTTAAAAGGCAGTAAGCTATCATTATAGCTATCCTCATTAAGCTCTTTCGGTGCTAGATTGAGAACGAGTAAATACTTAATCCCTTATCCCGATTGGATCCTAATTGTAAGCCGTTATCAAGCTTTAATCGCGGCTGTAGAGCCTCTTAAACTCATTGCAAATTGGTCTTTATAAGTTACCAAAGGCGAAGACCTCGTTTCGTTCGCTTTGATATTTTTTGCTCGACCGTTTCGTTGATTTCAATTGATTTTGTTTTTCTGTAGTATAAGGGTCACTGACCTAAATCCACAAATTAAAAGACTGTATCCAGAAGGCGTATAAGTTTGCAAAATTAGAGTTCTTTTTTTGCTCTTATTCTTTCATTTTCACTGATATTATAAAATTAAAATAAATAATAACATTTCACCCTCACAGGCCCACACTAGGATTCTTTTGTGTAGTGTATGAACCTGATTTTCTACACAATTTTTTTTTAATAACTCCGCGCCTGCTGTTGTTTGTATGTACAATAGTACATGTTGTCATTTTCTCGCGATATGTTTCTACATCATCAAATTTAGTTTTAATTAATTTTCTACAAATTGGCTTTCCGTTTTTAGAATCTGATACCTACCTACGCAACGAATGAATTCGTGAAATGTAATTAAAGCACTTGTCCAGATTAGGTACCGTAAGAGCTGAAGTTCTTTCATCCTTATTACTTAATTTTGAAAAGGCCCAGTGATGGAGTGCCCTGTTCCGATATTATCTGCATTTTTTTTACTTTTGTTAAAAGAAGTTTACACCATTGAATTACCCACGAACACTAAAACTAGTGACGTATTTGAAGTATTTCATAAAACGTACAATAAAAACTATCCAAATCTCGCGGAACGAATGTATAGGTTCAGAATTTTTACAGACAATCTCAAAATAATAAAGCAAGAAGCCACGAAGAGAAATCGCAGTCGTATAAATATAAGCCCGTATGACGATTTGACAGCCAAAGAATTTTTAGATATATTAGATCCAAAATCAGCCAAAAAGTTCTACGGAGTAAGTTTGAAGTGGTAAGTTATTGGTACAACATTTTCAGTTGTCTATATCGTTTGAACACTCAAAAATAAAAATTATGTTCATGTTTATGAAAAAATTCTCTTTGAGTTTCAAAATACCGAGCGCGTTTAATATTTGGACTGTCATCATTAGTTGTAGCGAGCTCGAAATATGCTCTACCATGAATTTTTAAATGAAAATAATAAAATATATCTCTTTACGAAAAGCGAAACAGGATTTCAAAACGAGCTGCCAACATTAATTTGTAGAGACACAGTTTAAAAAGAAGTCTGTGAGTGTAATCCTTCCGTAAAATATAAAAACTTTTAATAGTTTAATTACAATCACGTATACTTACGAATAGGACTATATTATAATTATAATGTGTGTTAACTTATAGAGATATTTTGTTTTTTGTTTTAGAATGATTTGGCTGAGGTATAAAGCGATATAAGTGTGAAGAAAGGAATACAAATAAACAATCTCCTGTTATTTTAGTACGTTAAGGGCAAACTTCAGATTTTTTTTGTGTCTGAAAGTTAGCATAATTAAAGTTCATTTGGAGAAGTAGAGCAGAAGGATAAAATTAATGTACAATTAAGCAACCTCGGTCAAATGGGTGACCGCAAACAGTAATTTGTGCCGCTAGTGGCAAATGTCATTTCCGTGCTTCCGATGCCACGTTAGGCCGTCAGTCCATTCTAAATAATAAATAAAATAACTTGGTAACTTGGTACCTTTTGATACCTGGCTGTTTCTGTTGTTAAATAATGTTTAATCATAATTATCTACCTATATCGTTACCAATCGGTTTTGGGCAACGTACTGGAGTGAACCTGTGATTTGTACATGCTAGGTTACTTGGGATAGGTTCAGTGCAATGCTGAGTAAAATAAAGTAATTGAGTATTCTAGCTAGTTCTTTGTATACCAGCAGATAGAATATATTACCGCCTGGAGCCGGTCCAACGCGGGCCGGTTATTGCAGCATAAATCCTTATCTAGTGTCCGATTTTTATTTCTCTTATCCAGTGAAGATTAAAAATCAAACTGGAGAAAAAGTTTGTTCTTATTCCCAACAAGTTAAACAGTTTTAGGGCTTTGTTCCGTCGAATAAGCTGTATTGGTGTAGTTGAGAGATAATCTGCATAGTTTTCCAGATTTATTACAGTTTACAGGATTACCAGGATTCTAACTAAATAATGTCAAATGGTTTTGAAATTTTTATATAATTGGTTATAATTATTTACCTCTGTGTGCTTTGTAGAAACAAATAAATTGAAATAAAGATATATTGTTGGAAATAATTGTGATTGTTGCTTTTTTAAACATCAAAAGAATTCGGAATAAATCATAGCCTGAATTTAAGACAGCATTTCAGAAGTAAACGAACCAGTTTAACGTTTGGAGCAGATTAAAAATATTTTATATACGAATAGTGGTTGCAGACAAGGTATAGATAATGTAATTTTCTTCCTCTTCTTCTTAATTTATTCCCGTAAACTTGTGTGCTCTAATTTTGCGCAGAAAATTGGTTTTTGCACTGGAATTAGAACATGTTTTAGTACCAGGTTAAGAATCTGGATTATTCACTACCAAATTTTGTTTGTGCAAACTTGGAGCGATAAAAGTGTCAGTTGCAAAGTGCTTAGCACTAATCAGCTGGAACTATGACTGTAAATAATTACCTATTAAGTACGAGTATGTAAAGTATAAATATAGTAAAAAATTGTGACGAAATCTTGTGATTTTTAACATCTCTGATGCTTTTAACTTTTGTTACCTATTCATTATATTCATACCATTATTTGCTCTTCTTGTTCAAGGATATTTTCGAAGGAAAAATTTGATACTCCGGTTAGGTTAAAAAAAATTCAAAGTTAAATTTCGGAGGTGAAAAGAAAATGAATATTTGGTTAATAAGCATTTCGCTAAATATACGCCTCCGCTGACGGCCGCTTCGCTGATCAAAACCAGTAAGGCTTTGTCTGCACTGTGCGTTTTGCCTAATTTTGTACTTTTAAAATATATCGAACTTGTTAATCGTACTGGTCCATTAGACATTAGTGTCTTCATTTAATTGTATCTTTATCTCTTTGAATGTATAATATAGTATATCTATAAGTAAGAGGGAAATACCCTAGTGACTTCATACTCTCTTTTGTGCTAATTGTATTACAATTGCTGGAGGGCTTCTGTGGTTTTCTATGCAGAGTAGAATACCTACCTACCTATATGTTTCAAAATCTAAAAACAAAAAAAAAGTATAACCGTTATAAGCATTGCCGTAATTAACGAAATATTTCTATAATACTAACTCAATAAATTAAATTACAATCCACTTAAATTTTACTGTGTTTACGCCCTTCAGAAGAAAGTATCTTTAGATGACGGCGGATGACGCCCTAGAAAGGAAAATTAATGACTAAATTTATATGAAGTGATCTCCCTAAATTATCTCTCAGAATAACGCAACGAAATGAAATATAAAGCTTCAATTAAAATTTCATAATATATTTTAATTATACCCTGTAAGTTTATAGCAATGTACTATTTCAATTTTGTTGCTGTAATAAAATAATTTGTGTTCATAAAAACAGATGTATAAAATACTATTTTGTGTATTTCTGACCAATATATATATAATGATAAAAAATGTTAAATATCAAATATGTTTTTATTTTAAAAAGTATTAAATGGAAATTTAATCCAAATTAATTGGAAATTTCACAAAATTCAAATATGTAGGTATTCATTTATTAAAAATAGTTTTATATTATTGAAATCTCGAAATTGCTTAAAATAATGCCGTTTTTATCTACAAGGTTCAGATCTCTTCTTAATAGATAGATGTGTACCTACTTACTATAAAAATGAACGATAAAAATTACGTCATTTTTTAACTTTATGTCTGAGTCTACCGTAGTAGACATAATATTATTATGTGGGTACCCACTTATCGCGTACTATAGAATTTTCTCATACGTAACGTCGCGCGTCGTAACGACGAAAATGTGATTTAAGCGGTTTTATTGCTGTGGTAATAATGTGGTCGTAAAACGGTGTTATGAGTGGGAAAATTTTCACAACTGATTTGCTATTAGTACGACATTCCTGAAATTGAATAGCTGACTAGGAAGTGTTTTCGGATAACACCACATGTATTGGTTTTTTGCATTAAAATAGCTTTTAATTTACATGCAAAAGTAGGACACGAAACATCTACTATCAAGTGACGGCTCCGTTTCTAAGTTCGTTTAACCGTATTTTTTGAAGCTTCCCCATTTCCTATTTCTTATATTTTCAATTTCCTATTACAGGCCAATCTTACAGACGCCAGGACTGTGGCTGAGTGTTATTCAGATTTTTATTACAACCTTGTTTAATTTCCGCTCCATATTTCCAGCTATTTTTTTAACGTTTTTGTGAATAAAACAAGCATGCAGGTCCTCTGCTGTGAAGTAGTCACTGGAAAGTGGTGCTATCGCAGAGTTTTCAGAGTCGTAGTTACCTACTCTTAAAAATTGAGTCACCTTGAAAAACATATTTCTAGAATTTACCAACAATTTACTTAACTTGCTCCACGGCCAGTAATGATGGTAGCGATCGTATCTCCCCAGACAAACTGCAGGTACCAGTTAAAGGTTTATTATCTAAACGCCTTCCCTTATTCGTAATATCGACATTAAAAACGGATTCCCTTGTAAACTGAAAGAAAAGGGGCATAAAGCACATCTGTTCCTACATGACACCGATATTACAGTATATCAGTTTAATGTAAGAGTTAATAGCACCCGCGTTGAAGCAGTGATCCCCGTTAACTTATAATGCAACGACACGTTCATGTTTCCCGAAAATATCGTTCAATATTTTTATCCCTGTAGCTCGCAGTTTCATTTTCTGGTATCAAGGTTGAAGCAGGAATGATACACATCTAATTAAGTTTGTTTAATTTTTTTTTATGATATGAAGTAGCAGATGACCTGGTGTTAAGTGGTTGCTGCCGTCCATGGACATCTACATCTAACCTCAAGCAGGCTTAGGTACTGCCTGAGGCAGGCTGATGGTCGCCTCATGAAAGTGTGGCCGGCAACTGCAAATATTATATGTTTTTTTAGGTTATCGCGAAATTAAGAGCAGTCGGCGAGAATACTCGTTCTCTAAGTATTTAAAAACAGACATTGTACCGTAAAAAAATTCAGGTACAAATTTAGAACACGGAATTGGTTTGTAAGTACTATATGAACACCCTGCTAAAATATTTTTTTATTGATAACCCAATAATACTTAACCTAATTTAGCAATAAATGTTGATGTAGATAATATTATGCCTACGTATTTATTCGTATGTAACATATAATATTTGTTCTAAAGGCCTTTAAAATAATCGCCAGTATCTTAACATTATTATTCATTGTTTTATCTTATATGTAAATAAGCCTCTCTTATGTATCGTTAAAAGTAAAAGACGATAAAACAGTGTACATAACAAGGTCTATCTCTATAAAAAGTAGTGACTCCCACGTGAGGAATTGCTTTTCCCCGACTTCTGAAGGCCACAAAAATTAAAGGTCCACGAATGAACCAACGCGAAGCAGGCAAAGTCTTGTTTATTATTGGGGAGTTCTGGATCCAAGAGATAAGCGGCGGTTCACATGGCATTGTTCTGCACGTTTTCTTTGTATACCTACGCTTTTTAACGTACATTCACCCGGGTGTTCAAACAGTAGATTTTCATTCGTATAAAATACGAATAACCGTAGTCTTTACACCGTTGTCATACTGCGTAGATGTCAGAAATTAGGCATATGTATAAGGTTCTATTCCATGAAAAACGTATAAACATCGTGTCGTGTTAACGAGGCAGAGCTGTACTATGTTTGCAAGCGGTACTACGTTAAATTTCATTAGATTTGCTTGAAAAGTTCGTTGAGTATTCGTTTGAACGTATAAACGGTGTACGTTTTTCTGCAGTACAAACGCCATGTGAATGGTTCTATGTACAATGTATGTGTCACTACTTATACGTTAAGACGTATACTGCAAAAAAACGTGCAGGACAACGAGGTGTGTACCCAGTCTAAGTTTAATTTATGTCGTAGATACCATGACACACAAAGGCAACCACTCAAACAGCTAGACTAATAACAGAAATCTAAATTCATCTATTGAACTTCTGCTCCGCTGGGAACTGAACCCTTCGAATGGCACACAGGCCTGTTCCAAACATTGTTGCTCGTATTCGTATCAGGTCATCTATTTCATTTTTGTTGAGAACTGTTATAAATTCAAATTACAATCCAATGATTCATATTTCATTTAGTAAAATTTTAATTTTAAGAGAATTCGGAACGAGTTTGGAAATATAACACATTTAGAAGGGGATGTGGTAAGGTAGGTTTTGGAGCATTGCGACAAATTTTGCTTGCCTTTCCAAAGTAAGGAGACGATGGTTGAAGGAAATTGAGTAAAAGTAGACGTAACGACTACGATAGAGCCCGGCAAAGTTACAGTCGTCTTTTAGGCGAATCTTCAGTGCAGTTCTGACGTTTTAACCTTAAAGTTTGCGATGCGGAATTGTAGATGTAACACGTAATTTAAAGAAAGTTTTTAACGAAACGTAGTTACTACCTACTAACTACTAGGGTTTACACACACTACAGTGCAGTTATTTACACTACAGTGCCTCAAATTCGTAAATAAACCAGGCGACAGTTTCAATGTGAGGCAACCATCTTAGTCCTCAGGATCATCAATTACTTATGAACCAAACGGACTAACAATGGAATAAAACAAAATCTTAAAAAGTGGCATATGTTTGTATGAAAGAAGTTAGCTAATGAAAGAAGTTTTACTGGTTATTGCTTCTTGTTCGTAAAATTCCGACACTGAAATTATTTCTAAGAACAGAAAACGGTTCCTTTATTTCCATAAATTAATTTAGTTTCATTCCCTTTGTTCCCTGTTCTAGTTGAAACTTCATAAAATGCGGTTGAAATAGTAAGAGAAACTTGGTATCAGTTCTAAACTAACTTCGCCGCGGCTGATGTAGTTTATTTGACATAATGCTGTTACAAGACTTCGTGTTATAATTAAAGTTGTGAGGTAAGAAGTTACAAGTACTTTCTACAATTACGAGTACCTATGTAGCTGTGCGGTGCTGCTGGATTTGATATCTCTTACCAGAGTCAATTGAAAATTATTTGGTATGTTGTCCTTTGCTCGGCCATATCTTTAAATTGGTACGTGAAGAGCAAACTTTCGAAACAGTTTTCAATAACTGACGCCTCATAGGATTTGGCAAAATAAACTTTAGTCCCATGTTACATAATTCGCTAATAGATGGCGCAATGAGCTACCGCTGCGCTAGTCTACACTAATATTATAAAGAGAAAAGATTTGATTGTTTGTTTATATTGAATAGGCTCCGAAAGTACTGGACCGATTGGAAATTTTTTTTTTCTATATGATAGCTTCATTCATGAGGAAGGTTATAGGCTATCAAGCATTACGCTACTATTTTTAACGTGTGAAACCGCGTGGCACAGCTAGTAAAATATAATTACACTCAAGACTTTTGTTAATGTTTATTTATTCGTCTTTATTTTGGGAAAAAATGGTCAATTCGCGGGTCTCGAGCGGGTGAGTGCAGACCGTTGTATGCCGTTAACTTGAATTATATCACCGCAGTTTGTTTCAGAATATTCCGTGTTATTCACTATTTATCTACAGCGCTGACAGTCTTCCAACTAAATTGTCTTATTCTGTTGTTGAAATGGAGCTATTACTTGCTAGCCTTTATTATTAGCTTAAGAGCCAGTAGGCGGCAGAAAGTACCTTATTTACCAAATCTTGAATATTTTCCAGTCATTTAATCAAACAAATGACGTACCGACTCTAAGAAATAAGTAGTTTCACTAAGGTTAAAAGCGGTTGATCTGGAGATAATCAAGTGTGACATTTCGACGGTTGTTATGTTCTAAATAATGCTTATAGTATTTATAAAATAAGAATGCAAGTTTTCTCAGTAAACCAGTTATCTAACCATGAGTGCCTTCGGCTGCCGACATTTCTTTTACTAAGATTTTTATTTGTAGACTACAAATTTTGGTGTCACGCATAACATGACAGAAGTATGCCAATTTTTTACGCTCGATGTAGGTAATTAAGAAGTTTAGATCTACTTTTTTGGCCTTTTGGTTTTATTTTGTTCCTGTAAATTTATGTACTATAAACTTTTCAACGTGGTTTGCAACGAAGCGTAGCGAAAAAGTCCCTGTGGATCCTATTTCAAAATACGTCGTCTATCCTGAAATATTTTTTGTGAATGAGATTTTTGTCCAGCAAGCCGGATGAAGGGTTTAAACGTTATTGGGCATTTTTCTGTTCCAGTACTAATTTTACTAACGAAGCGTTGCGTTGGCGGGAAATCCCCATAGCATGGACAGAAATAAACAGTTACGTGTGTATAGGAAAGCCTCATTCTCAACATTCAGGAGTAAGTAACACGACCGAATTTGTTTTCTACTGATTTGATTAGGGCAACGTTTGATAATTACTTCTCCGTTATTCTTTGCAATTATTAAAGAATAAAAATAAGGAAATAAATAACGCTTCACACTCACAGCGTCACACTATGTTTCCCTGTGCCATGGACACATAATAAAGACAATTACAAAAACACTCAGACCGAGAACAAAAATATAAATTTCTCATTCAAATTTCAGTTCCGCCGGGAATCGAAACCTAGACCCGAATGGTGGACCGGCATGGTAACCACTACACCATACGGGTCGTCACAAAGTTAAAATTTAT
>DWQK01002316.1:0-13408 GCA_018231225.1 Noctuana stator | reverse complement strand
CGTGGATTTCATAATTGGACCAAGGAATCAAGTCCCATACAAAGTTTGACTCCGTTTTTCACCCCCTTTGGGGTAAAAGAAAATCCTTTCTCATCGGACGCTACGTCATACAAAGAATGGGTGTGTTTTTTCTAAGTTTTAGTTGTATACGATCAGCGGTTTAGGCTGTGCGTTGATCCGTCACTCAGTCAGTCAGGACAAAGCATTTTATATATTAAAAATATATAAAATATATATATTTATATTATTATTATTTTATATTATTATTTTTATTTTTTTTATTTTTTTTTTTATATTGTACCCGTGCGATCCGCCCCGGCTTCGCACGGGTACAATGCTGATACTAAAGACACTACAGAAAAACTGTGAACGTTTATATGTATAAAACTTTTTCTTCAATCACTCCATCTATTAAAAAAGACTGCATCAAAATCCGCTGCGTAGTTTTAAAGATTCAAGCGTACATGAGAGAAGCGTAGAGAAAGCGACTTTGTTTTATACTATGTAGTACTATGTACTATGTAGTGAGTTTTATACTATGTACTATGTAGTGTATAGATTTATTATTTATGATATCAAAAACATGATTGGAAGCTGTGAATTTTGCAAGTTTTTATTTTTTCGTTTTTATTTTTTAGTTACATTAGATATTGATTTTTTTTTAATAAGTTAATTTAATAAAAGAAAAAAAAATTGCCATTACAAAGTAAATTATTTGTTTAAACAATTTATGCAATATCATATTTTTATTTAACTAATAACTACTAAATGATAACGCATAAATTTGTGAATAATTAGAGGTACAATTAACAGTTCTTTGACAGCATAAAAACTGGCGAGCCAGATTATATAAACTAAAATATTCTGGAAAAAAAAATTGTAAAACTGCGTTCTAACAATAAAGTACCTACGCATAATTATTTCATACATAAACTACCAAGTGTTGCGTTGCACAAATTTATTTTATAGTCACCGGGAAGCAATTCAGAGGCGCAGACAATTGACCTGAAGGTCAAGTGGTTTGTGTCATGTTTGATTACATGGTTAGATATAGATCTTAATGCATACCGCTACCAGTTAAGACTAGTTAGTGATATTAACAATACGGGCCTGATTCTACTATTTCACTATCTATCCGAGTCTACTATTCTACTCTTTCACTATTTCACACTGGCATCTCAATAGTCTCGTATTAAAATGTATTTTAATTTAATGTTGACGACCCACGTGGTGTAGTGGCTATCATGCCGGTCCACCATTCGAAGGGTCCCGGGTTTGATCCCCGACGGGGCAAAAATTTAAATGATAAATTTGAATTTCTGGTCCCGGTCAGGGTGTTTGTGCATTTGTCTTTGTATGTGTCCATGGCAACCACGACACAGGGAATCCTAGTGTGGGGCTGTGAGTGTGAAGCGTTATTATTATTTATTTATTTAATTGGCATGATATACCGCGGAACGTCGCCACAAAAAAAAAATAATCTACCTAAAATAAAAAAAAAAATGCCAAACATAGACATTTTTCTTTACTCTTTAGTCGAATAGGGAACCTCCTCCTTTCCAAACAACTTCAACCGACTTTTTTATTTGAAACCTAATGCTTTCCGTGTGGGCCCATTTTAATTTGGTCAAGTTCTGACAGTGGTATCCATGAGAAACTCATGTAAGTATTAAATTTGCAAATTAAATTTGTTTTTGTAATGCAAGTTATAATTACATACTATACTAAGATTTGCCTTCTAGATGGGTCTCAATCTTAAGTTAAAGAAAAACTAAGTGGGTCGATAAACATGGTATGGGTACTTACCTGGACTTAGCAATGTGTCTTTTGAGCCCATTCTGTAGCTGCTGCACTAACGCGGCGGCGGCGCGGTGGGCAGCCGCCTTGGTGCGTTGCGTCACCGCTGTGGAGGCTCGGTCGGCCTCCGCCTTTACAATTAAGGCTTTATATTAAAGACTCCCTGCGAGCTTCATGCCGCCAATAATAGTTGTCTGAACTTATCAACAAATAATGGATTAGTTTATGAAAAAATTGAGTTAGCTTGGACCAAGAAGTCATGTTGTCCCATACAAACTTTGCTCCCATTTATCACGCCTTTAGGTGGTAGAATTTCAGAAAATCTATTCTTATCGGATAGGTATGTCATGCAAAGAACAAATCTTCCAAGTTTCAGGTGTCTACGATTAGCGGTTTAGGCTGTGCTTTGATCCGTCTGTCAGTCTTTCAGGACAAAGCGTTTTATATGTAGCAAAGGATGCACAACTTTATATATGGGAATACTGACCTGATTAACTCTATGTGTGGCATGGTTAAGCATTTCCTGCCAAGCCGGGTCGAGGGTGAGGCCACCGCTACCGTCTGCCAGCCTGGCGAGACCTTGCTCCGCGAGGTACACCATTTCCCTAGCTGCTGCATGAGCGCTGTTCGCTTTGTCGTATGCCAGTGTTGCTGTGTGTAGCTCTTGAGAGGTCTGGTGGAATTTTTTATGTGGAAAAGTGAAGAGTATTGTGATGGTTATAATAACATGAATTTTAAAAAATTAACAGTAAAGTATATTAAGAGAAAAGTACCACTGCCATCCTTAAAGTTTGAGTAAATAAATTTAAAATAAAACCATCGGTTGGAATAACAAGCAAAAACTAACTTTATTATTTTCTACCCTCATTACATGTCACATCCATGGCTGTCAATAATTACCCTTTATTTTAATACACAACAATTATCATCAATTATTTTAATAGTTTCATAGTAATACTTATGTAATATCTCTATTCAACAACTTGAAAGCTGAAATAATTAATTATCTATTTAAATATGTAGATAATTAATTATTTATTTACACAAAAGCCAAGAATATTAACAAAATGTAAGTAAAATGATTACTAGTTCTATAGAATTGAGTCATGTGTCCGTAAGTGAAACCAAATCTAAATCTATACTAATAAATAATATAAAGCTTAAGAGTTTGTTTGTATGGACACGCTAATCTCAAGAACCTCTGGACCGATTTGAAAAATTCTTATAGTGTAAGATAGTCCATTTATCGAGGAAGGCTATAGGCTATAAAGCGTTTCATTTCAATGCGGTTCATTCATTACAGTTCTTAATGCGGGTGAAACCGGGGGCACAACTAGTCAGACATAAATGTACCGGATCTGTATAATTTCAGATAGATTTGTAGTCCAAACGATCAAAATAACGAAAGGTTAGCTACTTAGTGGGATTTTAATTTTTTTTTTTTTTCGCTTTAGAGTAATAGTTATGTAGTGTCTCTATTCAATAACTTGAAAGTATTTTTATGGACAATTAATTATTTAATTTTACAAAAAAAAATATTAACAGAATGCAAGTAAAGTGATTAGTTGCTCGATAGAATTGAGTCAACTAGTGAATTGCACAACAAAATACTCTGAACTCAATTTGTATGAATTAGGAATCATCAAATCTGGTCACAGATTCCAAATGGAATCACTATTACCGTACTAGCCGACCAAATTCGATAGGTCACTTCCTGAATGCCAAGCGTTGGATAAACCTACCTATCACGTCCGGTCGGGTTATACGGCCATCCGCACCCTGAGAGGTGACATCACTCCTATTGAAGATAAGGTGTAATTGATTGAAGTCACGCCCAATTGAAACGTTATGTGTAAAGAAATGGACATTTAATCATCAAAACAAAGGTTTAAGTGGTCATTTATGTATAAGGATGGACAAAGGATAACATTTTCGGTTCAAAAAACTGGAAGCTAAACCGGAATTACGTCAATTTTGCCGCTGAAAGCGACAAGCATCCCGAAATAAGGTGTCTTAGTCACTAAATGTCGCTAGGGGCTAAAAAAAACGACCCAATTCGAATCGCTCATAGAAACCACACCCAAAAGATCGGTCGATGATTTTATCGCTGTACGCTCCATTAGCGCTTTCTTACTAGAAACCTTATCTTACTCAAGTACTTTATAGGAGATTGTAACGATACTCACCGGCTCTCGAGTCCGAGGGGCGACAAATGTAGATTTTTCTGTCACACTATAACTTCACTTCGGCGGACAATTAGCTTACACTAAGCACAAAAACCGCATAGTATAGCGAAACAACACGCACAAAACGTCTCCCGGTACGTTTTATCGCACTAGCACCACCGACATTACGCGTGAACGCGTTATTTCGACTTCGTTCGGGAAAAAGGCCGTCTACCCAGACCGCTACCGTAAATCAATGTAGGCTAGGCGACTAGTTTCAGCTTTGTACGCTACATCACGGCGGCGTCGCTGGCGTTGCTTGCATATAGGTCCTCACAAGCACACTAGATGGCGCTTTTCCAGTGTTGCAATCATCTTGTTTTAAATTTTCCCGAAAAAATTTTAAAACTTAAAAAGAATACAATTTAAATTTATATTGAAATATTTTTTTTATGAATAATACTCAAATAAATAGTTTACTGCAAACAATTTAAATAAATATTTCACAAATGCAAAAGCATCTTACCTATTGTGGAGTATAAATGGCAATTCATAGACATTGTTTATATTTAACACAATTTAATAACAGAGATAGGCATCTCATTTTTAAAGTTTGTTTTCTTTTTGTTATTTTAGCATTTATAATTATCTCGCTAAAGCATTATTAATATTTACTTTAATGTTTTATTGCATACAATTTCAAAGACTTGTATATTTTGTAATGCTTGTTTTTTTAACGTCTTGTCTTTAACTAATGTTTGTGACTTTCTATATTCTATTAATATCAAAATTGTGGCGTATTACATTTTTTTATTACTACTGTATTTGATATTCATGTTTCCCTAAATATATGAAAATACTTTCAAATGCAATACTAAATAAACGTTTCGTTACACACTTTGACGCTGTTGCTTCCAAACCAGAAACTCTTGTCTTTGCCCTTTCAAACATATTATATTTTATTATGAAGAATTGAATTGAATTTCTTGCAAATATTGAAAAAAAAATTACTTTCTATATGTATAAATTAAATTAAAATATTTTTTCTTATTTTATGATTATAGAAAGTTACACAAACTATAACCGAACTACACACACATTCCGTTTTTTCGTTGTACATTTATGATGTGATGATGAATTTTTTTGAAGTTACTTTAACTAAACGTTATTTTATAATAAAAATATATGTAATCTTATTCATTTACATTTTCATTTTAATTTTTCTGCTTTTTAATTATATTTACTTTAATTATTCAATTATTAATCTTTAAAATATATAAACTATTTAACAATTTACAATTAGCCATTCAAGAAACGAAACGCACACCCTCAACGAAACGTCGTTGTCATTCCAATTTCCAATTCAGAAAAAAAATCATACGTACTTAAAATGGCGTACGTTTAGGTTGTGTGTTACTGTTAACCTTAGTTATACAAAATTTTAAAACTGTTGAGTCAATTTAAGGTAACTATTCTAATCCTTTGTTATTGAAATTTTTATGCAATGAGGCATTTATTTTTTGTAAGCAGTACTTACTTAAAATGCATTCAAATTGTTGAAATTTTTTTTAAATGAGTTTATATTTCAGGCAAATGGGTCGGTCGCCGAGTCCGCGGCGGCGGGACGACCGACGCGAGCGGCGGGACAGAGACCGCGAGAGGCGAAGGCAGCGTACGCGGTCCCGCTCGCGATCCCTCGAGCGCCGCCGCCGGTCACCCGTCAGACGGTCACCATCCCCGCGAAGACGCCGCTCAGCATCCCCCGTGCCGACCACCTCATTCGTGTCCAAGCCGAAAAAGACCTTCGGCGAGCGCCCCATCGTGACCCCAGCCGACTTAGAGGGTAAGTCACCGGAGGAGCAAGAAATGCTCAAAGTGATGGGTTTCTGCGGGTTCGATACCACCAAAGGAAAGAAGGTGGAAGACAATGTCGAGGGGGACGTGCACGTGGTCCTGAAACGTAAGTACAGACAATATATGAACAGAAAAGGTGGTTTCAATAGACCGCTAGACTTTGTAGCGTAGATTCATGACAGTAACACACGACTAAATCACACAGGCCTGCAGGGCTTCAGTTAAGGATGGTTTGATGAACATTTGGATTGATTTTGTGTGATATTTCTTCTTGAGTTGTCTCGTGTGAATGTACAGGGTCCGTTAGATATTTTTTATATACCGATATATCTACACATTTATATGTTTTTGTGCAGATTATTGTGTATGTTAAATGTAAATGTGATATTTTTTCGAGTGTGCAAGGAAAATGTGTCTATACAACGCATTTGCCAAAATATTTTTTATTATAATATTATTCCACACTTAAATGAAGTTAGAGAAAAGTAAGGGAAAGTCAGGGAAATTTTTTTTTAGTCAATGTTAGTCAAAAATTTTAGTCATTATAAGGTACACGTATACACTGGATGAACGTCAAATAATATAGTACATCCGGTTTACTTAGAGGATGTCAACCAACACATGTTTACCACATTAATCATCAAAATATATCTTAATAGGGTTGATTCGTCGATTTTACTGCATTTTACTAGCGTTTTCAAGTTTAAATAATATTAAAAAATATTGCCATGAAATTAACTTATCGATATTGACGTTATTTTAAAGCCTACATATTATAGATTCTGGTTTATAAAGTATTTATATGTTGTCTCAATTATAAGCACGCACATTTACATTTTCATGTGTAACGCAAAGTAATAGAAATAACAAAAGGAAAAAGAAGTTGTTAAACTATATGACGTATCCTCAAACGCGCAATAGGATGATTCTAAGATATCTGCATAAATACAATGACCCGAAGTTAACAACTGAACCGCGGTTCTCAGGCAGTGACATCGCCTGGCGGAGATCTCCCTTTTCCTCCACATAAGTTTCCTCACGATTGTCCATCAATTATGAAAAGCTCATAATAATAGGTAAATCAACACAATTTTAAGTCATATTAAAATTATTTATGGTAAACAGTCCCATACATTACGCGGCATTCTCCTTTAAACAATATAATTAAAAGAAGCAATTATTTATCTAATTTCTTCTATATTACTCTAATCTTTGCATAAAAATGTCACAAGTTCCATTAAAATATCATATTACATTGATCTTAAAACATTTTCGCACAATATCAAAATATTTATAACTTTTCTACGCCAAATTACAATATTTTTCATTCAGTGTGAATTTAACACGATTTATGGGGAAGATTCGTTGTCTATTTATCGCTATTACGAAGAGCTGTTGTGATTATTTTCTTATAGTAAAGGGAGTTGCCACACTATTTAGCAAAAACTATTTAAATGCTCGGGACATTAATGAAAGAAAGAAACGCAAATGTTTATTCCTTGCAACTTTTGCTGTTTACAGTATTTTAGGTTACTTACTGAAGTGCATATTCTTATTTTAAAAAAATACAGCTGCCTATAAAAGCAAAGAAATAATCAGTTATAAGGTTAACTGTTAACATCTTAAGAAGTTTTAGAGTTGGATTGAAATTCCTTACTTGTTTTAGTCTCTCCATTTGTTATCTGTGAACATTTTATAGACTGTGTGGGTTGACTCCCTTTGCCGTCATGGCGTTCATTATTTTATTAAAAAAATCATTAATCGTAATAATATATAAAAATCAAAACTTTTTTTAATTAACGGGCAAATGTTAAAAACGAATTTTCCCTATAAATAAGTCTTACGTCAATTGAGTATTGTAGTGTCCTCTTGTAATAAGAACAAACTGACTGTAAACAGTATTTTTGTACTATCTAGTTTTCTGATAGATTTTATCAATTTTTTTTACGCGATTTCTACTACTAAAGTTAAGATTTTAAGATGAATAAATTGTGTACACTTGTAAACTGGGTTTTATTGTTCCGATTCACCCCCGATACGATTTTCAATTTTCGAAAGAACATAATGCTAAAATATAATAAAATTTTATACACATAGAGTAAGTATAAAATATTAAAATATTTCATTTATTGACATAATTATTTGGTGTTATTGTTCATTTTTTTATAAGGTTTTTCGGTATTAGGTTAGGATTTGTTGCATGTTTGGGGTAAATATATAAAATAAAATAAATGGCAGTGTATAATAAAACTTTATTAACATTAACAGTAAAATTAAATATTAATAATAATAATGCAGTTGTCTTTTTATGTCTTTTATCTTATAATAAATAAATGAAATGAATTACCTGGAGTCAAAATGAATTGTAAATAAATAATTTGCTAGCTTAATTCAACTTAAATACAATATAACAATAAAATTAATTATGTAATAAATTTATAATAGTAAAATTTAATTACTTTTATTTAACCTTTTTTTTAACATTGACAAAATTTAATTGAAAAATATGCTTCGGTACATATGTTTTATAATTTAATTTCAATATTTTTATTTAATTAAAACAAAGGGTAATATTATTACTTATAACGTAGTTATATTATAACACTAGCTGTGGCCCGCGGTTTCACCCGCGTTAAGAATTGTAACGTAACGCTTAGCCTATGGCCTTCCTCGATAAATTACATCCCACAGAAAAAATTTTTCAGGATAAAAACTATCCTATGTGTTAATCCAAGGTACCAAATTTCATGGAAATCGGTTCAGCAGTTTTTGCGTGAGAGTAACAAACAAACAAACAAACTTTCGTATTTATAAAATATTATACTACTTAGTAGGATAATATTATACTAATAAGTAGGATGCAGCCCACTGCTGCGCTTGCAATGTTTTCAAACCGTCCACAGGGCCTCCAGGTTTAACGACTATTATCTGTATTTAGCAGCCAGGACCAGCGGCTTAACGTGCCCTCTTAAGCGCGGAACTTTTATAACTTTTAATAAATGTAAAACAAAAACTACCGAACTAGTAAAAATGTCTTTATATTTTGTCTTTTTGTAAAAAATTATGGTAAAATATGTACCTATTAACTTAATAGATGTGCAATATTTTTGTAATTGTCAAGTAGGTACCTAGGATATGGTAAAACGTGCACAAAAATCGGCGGATTGTCGATGGACGGAATATAATTAACTATTAGATAAAATAATTTAAATTGATACGTTTGAAAAAAGAACTGTAATTAAAACATTACCTTACAACACATTAAAGATTAATTTTGTATGATATACATAATTGTTATAAATTTTATCAATGTTTTTTTCAGCTGTAAGCTTGTAAAATAAATAATATACTGAAAAAATAAAATGTAAACTTACCAAAATATAAATATTGCTACACCAAATCTACTTAGGTTATTATCATTAAAGAGACCTCGCAAACCCACTCTGTACTAAATGACCTGTGAAAATCTGTGATTGCCTTCACGGCTCAAAAGTTGGGATTTGCCCTCCACCGGCTTAAAACCTGGGATTGGCTTCGGGCTCAAAACGCCTAAGGTAAAAGAAATTTATTTTTTAATTGAAATACTTCAATCATAACGTAGGTGTGCGTAGGCCTATGTCTTTTATATTCGCTTATCCAACTAAACATTAGTTGTCCCATGTGTTTTATGATGTATCACATCGCATCACACATCACGTCTGTCCCTAAGCGAGGCCGGCGCATGTCTGTACGCGACGTGTTTGCGTAATGCGTCCCGCGAGCGCGACACGTGGCTGCATGCACGGCACGCATGGCGCCGCCCCGCATGCGTCTCCATATGCACGCGCAAGTTGTACTGGTTGCTGAGCCGTTTGTTGCATATTGTGCACACTGAACTGGTCGCACGCCACTTTCTGTCGTATGAATCGGACAAATCTGTAATTTTACACAAAAACTTTGAGGATCCTTTCGTGCAGTTATTGTAAGGAGTCTAAGAGAGCTCACAGCACCAGCACGGGACAGCACCTGACCTGAAATACCTAAAGCACTCTGCTTCTCTACTTCTGCCTAAAGCATGGCGAATAGCACGCGTTTCACGAAACAAGAATACTTGGGGGGTCCATGGGTTTATTCTATGTGAGACTATGTAAAGCATGTCAGTAAATATTGGGTTTAAATGATACAATCATTATTATGTAGCATAGCGTACAATAATTATGAAATAATTAAGTTAGCATAATGAAGTCATTAAGTGAGTATGTGAGCATTAAGTTGCTTGTAGGTGGTAGAGCTTCCAAAGTTCGCTCGGGGAGGTACCATTGCTCCCTTCATAACCCGCTGTGAAGCAAGTCTTGAAGCAAGTACTTGTGTGTCGGTTGCGGAGGGTTGCTGCCGGACACACTATATTTGAGGCGACCATCTCGGTCCTCGTGAGCAGCAACGCCTCCACGTATGATCCTAGACTTGACTTCTCTCCTATTTGAGGTTGGTCGTAGATGTCCATGAGTTGCAGTGACTACTTAACATCAGGTGGCCTGCATGTTTGTTTGTGGTTAAAATTAAGTGGTTTCTTACCTCCGAGACTCTGTATCGCTGGTGAAGAGGCTGCAGCCGCAATGTTACCAATCTTATGGGTACTATACAAGTTCTGAACGATCTGGTCCAATTTGCTTAGTCTATCCTTCTCAATTCTCATGTCAGTGAAGTCGGGCTCTTTAATCTCATTTTGCGTCTCGAAGTGGATTTTGTTGTCAGGATTCTCGGTGGGGAAGTGTTGTAGTTCCTGATTGGCCAAGGTCGGTGACTCGGCAGGGTCTGGTTGTTCGGGTTCAGTCGGGGTTAAAGTCGAATTCTACAAAATCGAATTTGTTTGCTGGATTACTTTATAAAGGGAGTCGTTTAGACATGTATAGGTAGTATTAATAACATGGCCTGCAATATTTATTTGAAAGCTTAAAAAATTTTTCATCAGTAGTTACCTAGGTAAGCCAGAATCTGGAAATTTCTGTTCTATAATTAGATCTCTCTACAGCGGTTTCAGGAAACAGGCTGTCGAACGTAAGTGCTCATTCACAGAAGATCGGATCAGGAAAGAAAGCGTGAGTCTCGACAATGATCAGAACCCAGCATTTTCACCGGATGCTCGGGGATAATTGACTGACTCACTCTGAGTCTCCAGTTTTCTTGCTGGATCCAATTGAACACCTATGTATATATGGATGCCGCTTTGCAGCAAAACCGAAGGTCCGGTAACGAGGTTATAGGAACTACGCCATGGCGAAGTCAAAGTCAACGAACGCACGACAAAAGACCAGATAAAAGATGGATTGTCAGAACCACCTACTCACTGTGTCGGCGTCGGTCAGTCCAGATACTTTGAGCGTCTGAGCAAGCCTGAGGAGAGACGGCAGGTTCTTCTTGGAGGCTGTCACTTCACCCGTGTACATGAAGGTGAGCAAGAGGTTCAGCTCGACTGCTTCGCATCCTAACACGATGACCAATGTGTTGTTCTCTGTTTCGATGTCCTGTTAATTTATATAAAGAAGAAAAATTAGCAGTTAATCATGTTAAAAACACAGTATTTTCTGTTGAAGATTTTAAGCAAGCGACCATGCTGGTGTTGTACCGACCTGGTGTTGTATCTGGAGCATAAGTGTCGCTGACACGGAGTGTCACTACGTGCTCAGAGTGCCAACTGACCGTAATGAACTTTGACTTGTATCGCGTACCTTGAACAGCTGCGCGCAGTACTGTCTATGGGATGCCAGTACCAGCCGACGAATGCCAGTGGCTGCCAATGAGTGGCAGCGACGTACCATCGCCCAGTGCGCCAGTACTGATCGAACGTAAAGTAATAATCACTTGCAATAGTTACCTTGAAGAGCTGCGCGAAGTACTGGCTACAAGATGCCAGTACCAACCGATGAGCCTTGACGCAAGTGCCACTGGCACTGAGCGTCACGTCGCTCAGTGCGCCAGTGCTGAGCATGCGGCTCAGTGCGCCAATCACGCTGCTCTGTAGAGTAGAGAAGGAACTGTTAGAATAGAAAATTTTCTACGAACAAGAGGACAATTCTCGCGTCGAAGACCTTATCTGGCATTCAAGAACATCGTTTGAAAACTAATTTCTTAAAATAAATATCTTATAAATTCGAGTTCAAATTTTGAATTTATGAGGCACATACTCGTAACTTAAAAAATGGAGATGTGTGCTTAAACTGAACTCGGAACTACTAGACCGGGAGGTGGTAATTGAATACAATACGAACTAGGTAATTTTTAATAAATTAGTATGTAAATAGAAATTCGTACACCATCAACATGGTAAATTGTGAATTGTACCTACTAGACTAAAAAACCGACCTCCTTATGTAACCACAATTTTTGCAAATAAAATATTCTAATCTATTCTATTATTAATCAGTAACAATAGCAGGTACTATGAATTGTGTTTAGTTTTACTCTTCTTTTCATAAAAAAATTCAGTAGTGTAGGAACATTTTTTATTTATCTTAACATGAAATCGCTCTGATTTGCGTATTGAAATGCATCGAAAACATACGCAGCGTAGTTAAATTACGATTAAAACAAAATTAATTTTCCAACTAAAATAATAGATTGCTATTTACAGTTATTATAATTAATGTTTTCATAAAAAATAATACATTTCTATCACAATTTCATCTTCACACAATTTAGGGCTGAAAATCAACCACAACGCAAAGTATGTCTACAATATTTAAAGCATTCTGTATACAAAGTTTCATACATCTAAGCATCATCTAAGTTTAGTTAGTGGTTCGCCAATATGGCGATTATCAAATCGCCTCATTGGCGATAAAAATGTAGTAAAAATGACTGGAGGTCAGTGGCTGGAGTTAATACTTTAGGTGAGTATGTCAACTACAGTAAGCCTTGGTTGTACATTCAGGTAAGTATATTATGTCAGAATATCTACTTTTAAAATTGCCCCTCAAAAGATTAGTACCTAGCCAGATACATTACAATAATTTGTATTTATCTATAATTATAATCAGTACTCACATCGTAAAGCTAAAATATCTGTAATTCCAGCGATCACAAATCGTTACTTAAACAGAAGTAGGAAGTATGTACGCGATTTAATTTATTGATGCTAATGGATTCCTAATGGACGTAAGAATTTTGTGTCTGAATACCAAATGTCGGTCAATTATTATTCAATACTTTATTCGGAACGAAACAATTGGAATTGGGAAAAAATTGTATTATAATTCTATTTTGATTTCGTAGTAATTTTTTTATTCGTTGCGGTCCTAAATTAGCCGGAATCCTAAGCCAACGTATGAAACTACTGCATTGTTATAAAAATATATTTCGTTTCATTTATATAATTCGAAATTCAAAATTACATGACCTAGGTACTAGATAGGTAATTTGAATTTCTAATCAGAATGGAAGAGAGGGAGTTATCCGCGCTATCGCTGTGACAGTATTAAGTGTTCTAATTATAAAAAGTAACACGGCAGTAAGTGCTTGGCACAGATACTAAAGATTGTAGGTTTGATTAAAAAAGACAATGGCGCCAAACATTTAGATTTCTGGTTCAAATGTTGACTCCATAAACCTTTAGG
>DWQK01002315.1:0-13414 GCA_018231225.1 Noctuana stator | reverse complement strand
CCCGCGCCGCCGGGCCGCGCCACGCCGCCGTGCCCGCCGTGCCCGCCGCCCATGCTCTTCGGCTTGCGCTTGCGCGTCTGGATGCCGTCCTTCTTCATGCTCAGCGGCCGGTTCACCTGCACGAGACGTCACATTAACGCGCGACGCTTCAGAACTCCGCCGACCCCCTGCGGGCGGGGAAACTCCTCGTAATCTCCCGCCACGCGGTCCTATCATCCTTTAAACAAGCGTATCTACTCACGAGGAGATAATTGATAAAAGATTATTTATCTCATTATGAATATTCGTGGCCGCGATGATAATTCTCTATCAGTCGGTAGCCCCGGTCGTTTATCTCGCGAGATTAGATGAGACCCTGTGTTTTGATTTTTTATACAGGTCCAATATTTGCCGAGGAGTTCCCTGATAACTGCGACTGCAGAGCGCCGATTAGATACCTGCTGCTCCCGCGTCTAATCAGCGGAGCGCGTAATCGATGCACAATCGCTGCGATACTTAACATAGTGCGATACGCCACCCACTATCTTTTAGTATTCGCATCGTTTTTACTACCGTGTCATCTTTGCTCATTCATAAATGCATAGATGCATTCAGTAAACTGACGCGTGATATTAATTCTGCTGTTAAACAAGATTTAAGAGGATCATCTTGCAGAACAGTAAACTGCCGATCGTGATTTTATTTGCAAAGAAAGCAAATATGGCTATGTAATATAATGATTATATCAGAGGCTAGGAATTGCGTTGGCAGGTGATAATGAGCTGGGGTTACACGACAGGATTGTTGTTACTAACGTTGTGCAGCTTGTAGTAGAGGCCGCACGCGTTGCAGACGGGCTCGCCGTTGTTGTTGCGGCGCCACAGCGTGGTGTTGGAGGTGCGGCAGTTGGCGCACGTCACCCCCACGCGCCGGTTGCCGTTCGTTGGCTGCTCACAACACAACACTATTTTAGGGTAGGTACACCGAACAGTACATCGAACTTTAATTTCAAGCCTTTTTTATACTTTTTGAAGATTAAAGTTTAAAAACACTCGTATCATAAAACCAGCTTACCAACGCCTGTTGCGGCTTCGCCTTCTGCCCCTTGAGTGGCGGTCGATTGACGCCGTTGATGCGCGTATACAGCCCGCACGCGTTGCACAGGTAGTGGCCGGTGCCGTCGCGCCGCCACAGCGGGGTGGTCGCCGCCGCGCAGTTCACGCACTCCTTCACGTCGCCCATGCCCGCCATGCCTAGGGGCCATCGACGCCATCAGAGTTTAAAATAAACGCGTCTTCTCCGCAGTCCAAACCATTTATCGGAAAGCCACTGACACTTTTCGGAAATGATAGGCATAAATTCGTCTAATAGAAAAAAATTATATTACGTTTGTATTTGATAAAATGTTTGCATTATAATTTTAATTACTATTGTGTGTATAAGTATATTAAAGTAAGCCATTAATCTAGAACTACTAGGTACCCAGATCAAAGTAATATTATTACTAGCGAAGTATGAAACTGACTGGGGTCGAAGCCGTCGTCGATGGGCAGCAGGTTGTGCGCCGGCCAGGGCTGCGCGGCCGCGTAGCCCTCGACCAGCAGCCCGCCCTCGTAGCCGGACACCGGCACGTACTCCACGCCGCCCTGCCCCAGGTAGTGCTCGCCGCCCACCTTGTACTGCACCGTGTTGCCGTGCGTGTACAGCGTCACCTACATAAAGCCTAATTGCTATAATTTTATCTACAATTATGTGCAAGTAAGTTATTTATAATATTAGTACCTATATTTAGTAATTCGATATTATTGCTATAAATACTACACTACTTCTAAGAATTATTTTGCATGCCAAATGTAAATTGTATGTTGTAAAGTGTAAAAAATGCCTTAAAGAAAGCATCAACAAATATACGCTCACGTTTATAGTCTTTTCAGATTTACCTGTTGCGAATTTGGACTTGGCGGTGTTTCGTAGACTGCCTGCGATTGTGGGACCACCGATCCGTAGACAACGTGAGTGCCGCGGCTGGTGAGTGACGAGGACGAGAGCGTGGGGTCGCTGCGGTATAGCAGCTGTCCGGGTGGCGACTCATCCCCCCGCGGCGCGGCCGTCGCGCTCCCCCCGGCGCCGTACAGCGTCAGCAGCTCCTTGTTACTGCTGCCGTAGGCACTGTACGTGGACGCGCTGCCGTACTGAGGACTCTGGCTCGCGTACGCGTACCCGCCGTGCACCGACGTCACCGGCTGAAGACTTGCGTACGTCGTCGGCCGCGGCTCGCCCTCGCCGCGGGACTCGTATTTAACCTGATATAAGTGTACGCATTCAGTCCTATACACTTAAGATATTATTTAACATAGATACATTTGAGCCATTATCGTCTACTTACAAATTAATAGAACGGCTTTAGTGAATAGTATTAAATGGAGTAAGGTGATTTACACAGCGTTAGTCAAACCCATAAACACTCTAAATAATGACTCTAAGTAATTTTCACGAGACAATGAATTGTAAAGTGAACGTAATCCATATGACTTTCTTGCCGGCCGTTATCAGTAATGAGGTTATGTTTAATGAAGCGAATCCGTGTGTGTAAACAGCTCACTAAATAAAACCGTGATTCTAACCTGCTGGTAAGCGACGCCGACCGCCTGCTGGTTGCTGAGAGACGTGGTCTGGATCATCTCGAGTGCGGTGGAGGCGGCCACCTGCTCGCCCAGCACGGCTGCGTACTGCCGCCCGTCCGCCGCCGCCGCCTCGCCCGCCGCCGCGTACGCCTGCTGCAGTTGTTCCGCCTTCTCTTTTTGTAAAAACGCTTCGTGACTGTGCTCTTCTCCCTCTCCCTCTTGGGCCACGATGACGTGATGCGGAGCTCCGTATCGCAGAGCCGGGCCCCTGGAGTAGGGCGCTCTCGGCGGCGGTCCGCGCGCATACTGCGGTTGAAGCCTCTTGTCCTGCGGCATCGGCGCCGGAGACTGCAGCGCGCGGTACGGCTCCTGCTTGAACGCGAGGTAGCGCGCGGTTTCCGCCTCCGCTAGCCTCAACCGTTCCTCGTCATAGTGATTCTGCTGCCTACCTTCGGCATCCTCCATTTTCGCCACATATTGCATCTGTTCGTGGTCGAGTTGCGACTGCTCGGGCGGCTCATCCTTCACCCCATCGTCGTGTATGTCGGATGCATCGGTGATGTGGCCGGCTGTGGTGATAGTTCTTAGTGCTCTTCTGGATGTGATGACTGAGTGTTGCTCCGCCCCTGGTTCGGAGGCGGCCGTCGAGGCTGGTACGGTGGCGCCCTCGCTCGCAGCTGACTCGACTGTCGTCATCTCATGGTTGCGTTCTTCATTTTTTACAAGTTGTAGAGCTTCAGCGTTATCGTCTTCTCTCTGTTCATCGGGGCGCACCATTGTCGATACATTCTCCATATCTGAACTACCTAATTTAACAAAAGCAGATAAAAGGTTTATAGAAACGCTCTGAACTATAAAGTCCAACCCACAGCCTCGTCAAAAACGCTACAAGTACAATACTTTGATCATTTATATTTGAAATGTCGACGGTTTTTTTATTACTGTTAACTTTATTTTTTACGTTGTTCATTCCCGCCTAATGCACGAAAAGTGGTCAAATGTCGGGTTTTCTGTAGAAGTCACAGAGCAAACATCGGAGGCTTTGAACCGGAAGAGAGGGCGGAAGTACAAATAGGGTACTAGACGGCGCCGGCGCCGGACACCGTCGACCTGTTTTAAGCAATACGAGTACGTTGTTTATGAACCAATGAACCCGATGACTGACCAATGACCATAGGGAAATATAACACATTTGTGATTAATATAATCACAAAATAACTTCTCACTCGCCTCACAACAACAGTTTCAACACACCATGTAGAAAGAGAGCAACTTTGTTTTTTTTACATGGATCCTATAGATAACGTAATCTTGGGCGCAGTCAGTACTCTGTTGGGTGACCGCTAGTGGCAAAATTTTATTCGCACCTCTGTGCTGCTAAGGTCATGATAACGTGTCGGTATTTGGGCGGTTTGACAACATCCGACACGACTTGACCACTAACCCGTAGAAATCTTCACTAATTCAGGATAGTTAGAGCTACGTAGTGAAGAACCTATGCTCCAGGCCTTCTCTGGTCGTAAGGAGAGATCCGTGGCCAGAAGTGGACAAAGAAACGAGTTACAGGCATAGCTACTCCATAAAATTTATTGAAATTTGATGAAGTTTTCTGTATATGAGTAGGTACAATATGTTAGAGAGACTTAGAAGACCTATCCGGCGTAATGCCCACAGGTTTTGAAAAAAACAAATATTTATAGAGCTATAATGTATTCCTGTCTAAATCCAGAATGCTCCTAACTCGTGAAATATGAATACAAAAATATGGTTGAAGCGAGAATATCCGGCTCAGGCCGCGGCTCGTAAACCGGCCGTGTTTGCTTCTCGCCGATAACGCGAGCCCTACATCTTGATAACGGCTTTATTAATACAATATTTATCGAGCTCCTCCGCTGGGAGGGACCCATCCGTCTATGTCGTCCTGCTAACTGAACTCCCTCAGCACGTACGGGGAAGGTTTACCAACTAAAATGCTTAAAGCCTTTATGTAGAGTGCAGTCCATTTACACGTTTGTACTCTATGATCTGTGTTTGTCAGTAGTTACCAACCCGTGCCATCGCAATATCAATCTAAGCCAAACATTGACAGTTTATATCAATAAAAAAATTTTTTAAACTCTCCGAAAGTTCGCGTAAACTACGAAATGGAGGTACCCTACTTTTAGATTCAGCATTTTCACTACGTAGCCATTGGCAGTAGAATTTTGATGTAAAAAAAATTACCTAATTATTCGTTGAACAATATACCCACTTTGTATAACTTAAATTGTCTGGGAAATGAGCTGCATTATACGCGACAGCTCGCAGAACATTGTAAAACATTTAAACCGTTCAGGGACCCATTCTGTTGGGAGGAATTCAATGAAACCCACACAGACCTATACCTATAGTACCTAGAAAATGTCAAAGTAGGTATTTCAATAAATAACACATAAATATTTCTAATAATTTAATAGGCTATAAGTTCCTTTCATGAAAAGTTGGATACTCATAGGTTTATTGTTTTAAATTAATTAATGTACCTGCCTGTTAACGAAAAGCTGATACTTCAATAACTTTGGAACCATCGCGACCTACATGAATGTTCTTTGTATATCTTACTTCCTGCAACTTCGGAATACCCAGGGCGGTCGGCATCCCTTGCATGAGATATTTGAAAATAATCACAAAATAATACAGTTTTCATCTGTTTGTTACATATAAAAACAACCTAAGTAAGGCGCTGGGCTGGGCACGTGTTTCCATCAATAGTTCGGATATTATTACTTATTGTTCCCATCCTAATTTATTTCATATTATCCTCAACCACGAATGAGCTGACGTTAGATTTATAACACTAACAGTACCTATTATAATACCTATTATAATTTCAAATCCCGACCACTTCTGCAGTACTGCAATCAATTTTTAATATTTTAATTCATAATTTCTAATAGATTCCAACGTAAATCGCATTTGGATCATACTTAATGATAAGTGTTTATTTTCACAATGTTACTTGCATAACATAATATATAATTGTTTAAAATTATTAAGTTGTAAAATTTTAACCAATTTTCTACCATAAACAGTATTGTGACTATAAAATACCTAATTATTTTGATATTAGGATTATTTTGATCTTAATTGCAATCTACAAGCGGATTTAGCCCACAATGAGTTTAATAATATTTGTATTCTATTATGCAAAATGATAGTTATCTCTATCTTAGCCTATCTGATATACCTAATCTGAAAGACTACAAATAAACAGGTAAGTTTCAAAATTGAGTTTCATTGCACGTTCAGGACGTCCGCCACCGCACCTGCGACGCGCCGCACCGTTTATTATTGTCTTAGTGAAATCTGATCGAATGGGCTCACCTTAACTTTGCCACTAGGAATCCAACACTATAGAGAACTTTGGAAATCTTTGGTTTAACTCTGGAGCACGCCGAGCATCGCTCCGTATCACTATCACTCACGGAATCGTCAAATCGAATGTTATCTACGCGGAGGCGCGCTGCGGCGGGCGGCGGGCGGCGGGCGGCCGCGCGCCTGTGTGCGCACTGCGCGTGCACACGCGCGCCGCATGTGTGTGGGTGCGACTGCTCATTGGTCGCAGCTTTCCACAATTTTCAGCGGCTCCTGGCGACGCTGTTTTTACAGTTTTCAGGGTACCGCAAGGAATCCATTGCATTGCGCACTTAATTAAAATTTTTGACATTTTAAGGTTTGTTACCAATGTTGAATCTTCTACTAAACTAACTAATGCCAAAGTAAAGAACAGAAACATTTTTCTTTCCTTAAATTATTAAAATTTTAAATCGGAAATATGTTGAACGGTCCATTAAGTATAATTAAACTTAAACATCCCACAAATTTTTGAAAACTACTGTCTGATAAAATTATCTACGTGCAAGTTGGCCTCTAGGCTTGGTAAAGTTTATCTCTGTAGCTCGGGACCAGAATATAGATCAGTTGTGTCTTGCGCTCCTTCGTAAGTAACGAATAGAGTGTTTCGGGGTTGTCCCAGAAGCCCCGGGAAGGACGACGATGTGTGTGGTCGCGTTCCGGTCACTCACGACATGCAGGAAACCGGTGCGATCCACTCGATATTCCGGAGTCCTCAGAAGGCGCTGAAGCCAGCCACGGAGGGGGTTTTAGTGCGGCAAGAATCTCCTCATAAAACAAAAACCCATTACCTACATAAAAGGCTGTGGCGAAGCTTACACTGTCCTGTGACGAATTTGGTTTAAAGTTACTCAAAATTAGAAATACAGTTTTTTTCTTGAAAATACATTCAAGTATTCGGCAATGTACTGAGCAGGTAGGTATACTCGTGAGTGATGGGCGTGACGGAAACATCGCGCCGAACCGTGTCCGAATTGTCTTATCTCCACTTGTAACATTTATCTAAACAACTTCACAACTATTTTGGTGACTAAATTCAATAGTATAGATCTTTTTATCAAAGCGCCTATATATTTTATTGGCATAGCTATTTGTTTCATGAACCGAAACTGAAACTAACTTTTGATGTCTACCGTTCAACTAAATTCATGTCCGCAATGAAGGCATTATATACGACTACAAGGTTTGTCTCTAACGTAATGTAAAAGTCCTCCATCTTTTGTTTTGGACTTCAATCATCATCAACACCTTGTTCTCGGTATGAGAAGGCAGCATAGCCGTCCGTCAACTATGATTCGATTACAGTGTTTAGGGGAGTTAGAAAATATTTTTTTTAAATCACCGACCATTATGTTACCATCTAAAATAAAATGAACATTGCGTCTCTTCATGGCGAGTGTGGCTCTTGAGGCCGTCAGGGTGTCGACGGGCAGGCTACGAGCTACGACACGACCTGATGTCCAACGCAGAGGCTACGAGTAGAGATAAGCCTTTCATAGTGATTCGATATTTTGTCGTATGATGAGATAAAATCTATCTAAGGGTAACAAACCCTACACTTGTTAGTAATTTTTTTATTGAATTTTTTATATTCCCAAGATTTTGTTTGGGTCATTTTGTAATCAATAAAGGTACATCTGTTCCGCCAGAAAAGTAGTAAGCACTCAACATATGAGTAATTGAAGAAAATAATCGCTGAGAAATAAGATAATTATTGTGTGAATGGATAAAGCATAGAAGATAACAGCATTTTCAGCCACAAGCGTGCGCACGCGCACAGCACCAGGGAGCACACTGTAACATTGTTAACTTCAATTTATTTTCTGCAATAAATGTGCTGTTACATACTCGTATACCTACGACCTACGTACCTGGTAGAAATCAATAGAAAACAAAAGAAAATATCTTTTTTTCCATTGGACTGTCTAAAGTTTGGAAAAGGGATAGTTTTATGCGACTTTATAACATAATATGTACCTACTTTATCATATAATAAAAAGTTTGGCGAAATACATTTTTATGTCCAATAAATGAAAAGTTAAGACTACATTGAATTTCTAGCATTAAACTGTAAGCCGCCTCAATCCCCGAATTTATGCCAATAATTTGTGGTGTAGTTTTAAAACAATAATTACATTTATGATAGATTAACAATAAAAAATCGATAACGATAATGCGCTCAGCGATATGTTATCGCAGCTTACTTGAGACATCGATCATCGCTCTAATTACTGCGATATGTACTCCACGGTTGTTAACGTCATAAACTGTTGTTATTGAAAATAAATAATAAAAATAAACTTGGTACTTTTAATGGGTCGAGGTTTTAATTTATGATTCAGGGAAACAATGAACATGAACAGCCATTTATAGTTAGCCAAAACCTTTCACTGGTTGGTGTTGGCGCGTGGCTGCGTAGGGTAATATAGCTAATAGTACCTTATGATTATGCTTTTCTCTACCTTTTACACAGTCGCGCTTGCCCCGACAACACCACCTGTCCTGTATTCTCGTATAAACACAAAAGCCTGAACTAGTCACGGCATCAACAACAAATAACCTACCTATTTTCAATCAAGTTGTTAGTGCTTAATGGAATATCTACTATTTACTCCGATTTTAATCATAGTAGTGTGTTATAAGCCATTATTTTATTCTCCGCCAATTTGAGAGCATCCCTAACCCTAACCTTTTCTTACAAATCTCATGATGTTTTACTAAATCTGCAATGTGATTCATTATGTAAGACTGCTTGTAACAAGTCGCTAGCAATAGTTGCGTTCCTCGTGCCGTAGATTGGGATCTGCGGGCGTTTTTTGGTTGCAGATATTATCGGTAGCTATGGATCCGTAATCAGCGTATCGATCTTAATTACACTC
Source organism: Noctuana stator (assembly GCA_018231225.1). Classification (NCBI taxonomy): domain Eukaryota; kingdom Metazoa; phylum Arthropoda; class Insecta; order Lepidoptera; family Hesperiidae; genus Noctuana; species Noctuana stator. The sequence continues at coordinate 4,539 of DWQK01002315.1, read as the reverse complement.
AATAGGATTTGCACGTACCTACCTGATTGCTTATCTCTGAATACTGCTCTGGGAATTGTCTACCTATCGTTAAAAAATGTTATAACTACTTACCAGTCATTAAGAACTATTTAACCTTGTAACGAGTCTTCTGATAAACATTGATTAAACCTAATAAATGATCGAGTTTTATAAATAAAAATTATAAGATTCACAATAACCGCTTCATTATCTTTTTCGGTATTACCAATTATAGGTATAATCTATCATGTACCTACTTTATGGGAACTTTAAGTAGTAATGTAATAACTTGAACATTTTCAGTAATTAGGTACCTACACGTATAAAGGAGTAGGTGAGAAATAAGCACAAATTTCTTCTAATTTGCATTGAAGTGGTGCAGCGGTTCTCTGATGTTAGTTGTTGTATCCAACTTTCTACCCCCTGTAAAAGCTGGCTTGCACTACTCATATATCACCATAAATCCTTGTAATCGCAATTTAGCAAATGTATAAAGTGGTTTACGCCAGAGTATTATGCTAGTGATAATAAACATTATCAACGTCAATAATAGTATCAATATAAACTCCATAGCACATTTATATTTCGATACTAAGAAAACTGATATAAAAAAGTAAAGACTAATTCAAAAACTTTATTTTGGGATTTAAATAATTAGTTGACTGCAGGAGTATGTAGGTACATACGATGCATATGCAGTAATATGCACTATCGCCATCTACTGTTAGTGTGTAGTAAACACCTACTACTACAATCCGTTTAACGTTTGCCGAGGAGGAGTAGCTTTCGCAGGTTCAGAAATTCTTTATTTGTTTAGTCGTCATTTAGGAATGCTGTTAGTTGTACTGGCCCATTCAACATTTTATTTTGTAATATTTCAGACAAAGTCACAACTTTAGATACTGTATTGTTATCTGTCACCGTATAGGTACCTCAAAGCCTACACGACTGTGCGCAAAGCGGATATTTCTCCGTCAAGTTACATAAAACCCGGCTTACTGTCCTCTAATACTTAATATCGCAGAAACCTTTGTTTATTTGGTTTGCCAACAACTTGTCATTCCACCTTCTTAATACCACCAATCGAGAATCGTGTTCTGCAGGACAGGAGGCACTCGGAGAGGCATCAACATCTGTCAGTCGGCCACGAGTACTGCGTGTCTTATCGCGCACTTGACGCGATAAAACCTTCAACCATCGATAATGTTTCAGCCATGATTCACCGATTCCGAGAGCTGAATACCTGTATCAGCTCCCCTAGCGCTGTTCTGGGCCATGTAGGTACATACTCGTACTTATTGCCAAAAATATTAGCAGATCAAAACGTGAACATGACCATGGCGTAAGATACAAAACTTTTAAACGAAGTAACTTTTGTCTTTTGTTGTTGTTTAATTTATTGCAATCATTAGCGATGCTATTTTAGCACCACACCCTAAGTAAAGTAGTATTTGATACTTCTCCTGTGAAACTAGATATTATATTATTATAATAAAATTATTTATATATTATATTATTGATATTCATTTTGTTCACGTTACTCAATGTTTATTTCCACTTAGCTCTTATGTCATTTAAGTACATATTTTTTTGTATTTTTTCATGGGAAAATCAATTCCATAATAATAGAGGTACCTAGTCCATTATCTTCAATAGCAGAGATTCATTTATTTTGAGTTTAAACAATAATATCTTTTAGGTAGGTAGGTACATACCTAATTATTATTTATCTACTCGTAAATGTCGATTTTTATTTAACGTAGGTATTTACCCATTAATTGGTATATAGCGTAATAGAATATCAGTCTTAATTTTGCGCCTACCTATACCTACCTAGAAAGAAAGTTTAACTGTGGAATTTTAATTACTGAACTATCGTCATCATTTTAGTGAATAACCCAGCGGATAAGCAAACATAATATAACCGGGTTAAGATTGTTATCACCACATGGAGCCGCGCCCTGAATGCATCACCGTCCTACAGGTTTTTGAGGTAAAATCAAAACAGCTCATCATAATTTTTAGAAATAAGAGCTAAAACCTTGATACAGAAGGATAATTTTTCTCAAAATAGATAAATTTTATAAAATGTCACATCGACAGACCATATCGAAAGCAAAGATCAGATAAACGATCAAACCTGACAGCCCCTGCCAGAGCCGGCGGTAGGTACGAGTAGATGTAGTCGATAAGTAATAGTTTTCGTACATTCAAATAAACTACTTTGTGGTCATTTGTGATGTGGCATTACTAAGGTTCATGCAGATTGTTGAAATGTTTCACTGTACCATTGATGACACTATTTACCTTTGATGGTTTATTTTGTTTTTGTCACCATCATTTTGTTGTGCATATAAATATTAATCTGTTTTAAAGTTTAACCATACCCAATACCACGTTGATATAATATGAATTTGGTGGCCTATCTTTGTATTTCGGTCTGTGTTTTTTTGATCAGTGCGCTAGGTACCTAAGTGAAGATCAGTCAAGTAGGTATCGGGGTCGTGTAGAACATAATGTCGTCTATGGTGTTTCTGTCAGTTACCCATATCTGTTTACTATAAGACATGCAAAGAAGTTTCGTAGATGGAGAACGTGCCAACACAGCGATGCACCAATTCCTTGTGTTGCAATAGCAACGTCGCCGCCGCGCGCTTGCGACACAATGGCTTATCACTGCACGTATTTACACACATACTTGTTTTTTTTTCATAACAGAGTACAAATTAAATGACAGTTTGATACTATCCCAGATATAAATTGGGATTTTGTCTGTAGGTATTCTTATTTACCTTTCAGACTGACATTAAGTTGATAGCGACCACTCCCGTGCCAATCTAATACCTACTGTATGCTGACATAAGGCTAAGGGCATACACATTTTGTAACGCTAAAGAGAACTCGTAAGGACACTCAAACACTAGGTTCATCAAACTTCATTACATCCAAATAGCAACAGACAGAGTTGGGCTTATCGATTGTACAGCGATGCAAACAGGGTTTTGCCCATACAAATGTTATATGGACTCGTAAGTAAAGCTAAAAGCAAATAAACTTAGGTACATGAAGAGACATTTATGAGCATGTCATATTAAGTAGGTCGCAGTTTATTGGAAGACGGATCTGTTGTATTCGGAACAAAGACAAGTAACATATCAAAAACATTTGGTTTTTCTGTAAGGTAGATGCACGTTTTTCCAATAAGTATTGATGTAGAACATGTGCAATTGTGCACCAATGGAAGCCTAATAATAGATCAGTCACAGATAGTATAAGCTTATAATGCAGAGGGAGGTGCCTGCCTGGTGAGCGGGTGATGGGTTAGTGTTCTCTTGCACAGCGGTCGCGCGCCAATCGCGACGCGCATCCGCCATTTTGAATCATTTCCCGACCAGTTTATTCGCGGCTATTGTCAGCCGTGACTCATCAATATCTTTGTTGTCTATAAACACAGAAGTCATTTACTGAACGGTTGTTTAATAGTGCATTTATGAATTTCACAATTGACACAATTATGTAGGTTGGTAGGTAAGTATCTATTTCACCTATGAAAGTAGTAAACTTGTCTAGGTATACCTAATAGATAGCTACATGATTCATTTTCCACCGTCGGAGGAAAATAAGCGTCACATAACTAATAATAACTCGAGTAGGTACTCCTCAGAAAGTCAGCGAGTCATTACTTTCATAAACACACTGACGTCACTCCACCTTTATTTACCTCTAACTTGCTTATCTATTACAAAGCGGGTAAATACAAACAAAAATCTAATTCAGAAAATGTTGTTTACCAAAGTATCTACCTAACTACCTATATGTTTTTTTATCGTAATAAATAGTATTACGGTATAGGGAAAATTCTCAACGTTCAGCCCGTTCCAATCTGTTTGTTTTACTTTGTTTTATTAGGTACCTATATCTACATACACTTAGGTATAAGTATTGTACCTGTAACAAAAGAGGTTTGGAAGAAACATGAAAATTTCAATGAAAAATATCTATCCACTCGTATTATGTTAATGTGACGCAGGAACTGCGACACTTAAGCCAGGTAGGTGACAAGATGACACACCTTACGACACAACAGTCATTCTAAGGACTGCCTAAAACTTAAAGCACATGTTCATTTTAAACAAAGCTGAGTTCCTTGGCCGTCGACCTCATCCTCAGGCAGCACTCGCGAGGGTGTCCTGCGACGACAAGGGGCGAGTGCAATGACCTGGCTGGAGCTCTATCGCAGTTTCTGAGATATGCAAATCGTTATCTCATTTAGGTATCTTAACTAGGCGTTAATGTGAGACTGGTTATCTTAGAGTTTTGATAATCATATCTAACAGATACTGTATCTGGCTGAACAGCTGTAGTACAACGCGCGTCGCCTGCGCCTGACGCGTACCGTCCTTTGATATCAGCGGAGGACACCGGTCACATCGAATGGACCTACGCAGACCCTCGACCTACTGCAGGATCACCTCTGATAGTTGCGCTGGTTGCCGAGCAAACGTTTGCTCAAATCTTTAAGTGATGCTTAATGCAAGA
>DWQK01002314.1:0-13414 GCA_018231225.1 Noctuana stator | reverse complement strand
CAAAACCTTAACACATCACGGTATCAGCGTGGGGGTTTTTACCCCCCGGGGGCAGAAACGACGGGGGGGGGGGGGGGGGGACCGATGGGAGCTGAGGGGTAGGTATTGCGGGGGGGGGCAGTTTAAATAATTTACTGCTCATGTCGGGCACCGGCGCCATAAATTTTATCGTGTAATCGCACCTAAATCGACCGTTATGCGTCCACAGCAAAAGCTTATCTGCATTAACTTAAAAAAGGCTGAATATGCAAAGGTTATTTCGTAATGTTTAGTATACGAACATAGGTACCTATTTATATTGGCACTTAAGTACAGGGGTTCTATGTTTATTGCGCGTTGTTAGCATTAACTAAATTGTTTAAAATGTTATCTAGTTTAATCGATTCAAGTTTTACTTTTGTAAATTGTGTACCTAAGTATATACAACTTCCCTATTTGTATACTTGTAATTACTAAAAAAATACAGGAAATAATTATTGATAATTTATATAATTGCATATTTAATATAAATTTTGTTGAAGTTATTAAATGAAATGAAAAACTTCAACAGTTGAACATGTTCAGAAGTAACGCCAGCTATGCAGGTGCTAAACTCCACGTGAAGTATATAACTTTATTGCCACAACTATCCGCCTAACTATCCAGAACTTTCTCTCTATTTTAACTTGTATTAGTTTTGTGCTATTAAAGTATTGTTCAGAAGCAGTGCTTATGACGTTTGTTTGATTAAATAAGACATTTTTTCTTTGAAAACACAGTTTTAATCTTTAAAAATACATTATAAGAATTTGTTTTAGCGTAGTTGCATAGGACCTAAAAATCCTAAAATATACAACGATACAATTGAGAAAGTTTGCCTTATTCGTGTTTGACCAGCTTGACCATTTTCTGGTTGATTTCTTATCCTGTGTCGTGCAGGACAGTAATTACTGCAGTAAATCGATCAGTATTAAGTTGCTCATTATATGACGTATGATGCTAGGTACATACATATTTGTAGCGTGGATGAGATTGTGTAGATAAATTAAACGATTACTACGGTTAATATGCGTAAAAGGTGTGTTTTCATGTTTGAATTTTTTTTAAAACACTAACAGGATATGCAAGATCCAATGGTATGTTTTCCGAGGCGCTGCCTATTCATCTTGAACGTGCTCGTAAGATAAAAGACGGAACATTAAAGTGCATTTTACGCCTCTAAAGCACTTTACCGCACGCCTTGCTAGGGTTACCAGGTGCAAAAATAAAAAAGTTGGACTCAGTATTTCCTCCTTAAAGCTGTATAATTATGCACTTGTCTCTTATTGAATAGTTGTATATAGTGTATGTAGATGTATAGTTGAAGTATTAATCATCAAAGTATCACAGATTTCAGGCGACCAGCACCTACGTCCTCTAGTAGCATCGCTTCAGATAGGGCTACAGTACTCTCGAGATAAACTATGATCTCTCTGCGATATATGGGTTGTGGAACCCACTAATCACCAGGTGACCTGAATGCTTATTTCCTATTAATTTGAGGTCGGACACTTTGACTCCAGTTCTTCGGGTTGCGCTGAGTTCAAAAAGCAGAATATATCCCGCTGAGACGAGATAAATGGAAAACCTATGTGTGACTGTTTTACGGCGGATAGCACCTGACTAATGGAACGTACTGCATCATGCAAAGAATTAATAAATGAAACACTTTTCTTGTATGCTTTTAATTTCATAATTGTAAAACATTTAAAGTTAGCATCTACAATACGTAAAAGTGTTTATTATAGCGTGTTTATAAGTGTTCATATTAAATATTATTTATTTGTAAAGTGGATATAATACGGGCGTATTGTAAATCAATCACAACTCGTTCTTTTACTTCGATACATATATACTTAGTTTAGTTTTCGACTTAGACACGACTTATTCTTTTTTTTAACTTTAACTCTGTCATACCTTCTTGTTTCCTTCTCCGCTTCTCCTTACTTTAACTGTGCTATAAAATTACGAGTAAATGCAGATATATGGGTATCAAATCGACTTTTCATGTATCAATATTTCTTAATATAGCTGGAATTTACGTATGATACGAACGCGGTGAAAGCTTCGGTGTAGAGATGTATTTTTTACAAAGTACCTACTCGGTATAATTTATTGAATGAGTGGAATGAAGGTTTTTCTTTTCTATTCATTCTAGTGGGGACTGCCACATTTCCACAACGTGGAATTTAGTTACAAATATTTGTGATTTCCTATAATTCCTTTACCATCATTTGATTATATTATCTATACTTCCCACGTTCACATAAACTTTGTCGTATGTTTCCGACGTGAATTTGCAAAGATCGAACGCCTTTGTATGCCATGAAGTTACGTACCACGCTGTCATTCACTATGAAATTTATTGTTTGTTGCTTCAGTTTGTTGGAAAAGCAAACTTCACTGGCTATAGCCAAGTGTTTTGTCTATTATTGATTGACAGATATAACTTAATATAGTGTAGGTACTTTAAAGATGAATTGAGCAAAGGAAGCCAACACAACGAATTAAAATTTTAGCTATAGGCATCATAAAACGCTGTAGTTACAATAGGTATTATATATGTCCCATATTATATATGTACCTACATATAATATGGGAATATAAGTAACACTTTAACTTCAGACGTTTTTTCCAAAGCCCCCATGATGTTATTGATCTACTAAAAGCACAAACTCTTTTTTTGTTATAAAATATTTAATTACACCGGCTTTATATTCTCTAGGGGCCCAGGAAAATCACAGGGCTTCATGATTAAAAATTTTCGCGCAGTTGAAATCAAAGTAAAATATTTATTCATGTGTATCCGGGCTTGCAATCGCAAACCACGCTTGAGCAATTCCCCGTGCCATTATAAAATAAAGAATTTGTTACATATAAAATTTGCGTAAACACCTGAAGTAATATAATAAAATTAAAATTCCTTTTTTGAAGGCTTAGCCAAGTTCTATACGTTTTGACAGTTGCTTTATCAATTACTTTTAATTAGCGATGCAATCTATTTTTTCCGTAATAGCTGCTCGGATTTTAAGCAATATCAAGTGTGGTGTCTAACTATGTTAATCTCATATATTTTTTATCAATCAGTTAACGTTACACAAATAGAACGATATCTTGTCTAGGAGCTAGCTTCGTTCTTAGGTCGGTTACGTACGATAAACTAAAAAATAAAAAAAAAACCTAGGTAACCACAACAACAGACTTTACATGAGCAAACCCAAGCAATATTTTTGTTAATTATATTTTATTTGTTCATTTAATGAAAACTCACGTACCTTCAAAGTAGACTTGATGAGTATTACCGAGCTAAATCGATGTATTTATGATAATATTTAGGTCATAAATATTCATTGACGCTGGCCAATAGCCAATCGGCCATATCGTTTAATTATGTACTAAATATTAACAGAAATATTGGTAACATAATTGCATGACTATTTCGGCAATTATGGAGTTTTCATGGAGAAGAAGTAGGACAGTTCTAGGATGAGTTTATATATTAAACCAGTTGATTACGATTTACACCACGGATGTTATTGATATGATAATTTTGTTAATTGATTAAGTATTTTTAATAATTGATGAGATATTAAAAAAAGGTTAATATTAGTGCTTAACTCACAATTTCATATGTAACAATATGTTAGTTTTTAAATTATGTTTTATTGTAACATCCAATCTAATACTAATATTGTATATCTTACTCATAGTTATATCTTCAACCGCAGAAACTTATGAGTATATATATATTACATATTATGTACATCATAATATAACATATTATGTACATCATAATATGTAATATATACCAATAATGCTTTAGGGGAAACCACGACTTAACTATTTGTGATAGAACCATATACGAAAATTTAAGCAATATCCAATAACGTAAGCTTCGAACTATAATATTCGATAGTTCAGATTTGGTTGGATGTTATTTATGAACACCGATATAAGTAGAAAGTAGCGGATTATGCTTATACTTGAGGATAGCTTAAAGGTCCTGGTAACGAAGGGTACCACGATTCGTTATATGCCTCGTATCGTAAGGGTTGGGAAATCTGTGTATAATGAATTTAACAAAGGTTCAAAAAGCTAAAAAATAACATCTCATACTCATAGCCGTACACTAGGATTCCTTGTGTCGTGGGTGCCCTGGACACATACGAAGACAATTACACTAACATCCGGCGACATAGTCTCATATTATTAAAAAAAAATTTTTCGTGTTGTCTTATACTAAGCAATCGTATATTAAACTCAGTTATGTTCGTAAAACGAAGTTCTATGTATATGTAGTCTATGCCAAGCGTGAAAAAACGGGCCATTGACTTACTTCACCAAGAAACACCTTAATTCATAATTTATGTGATCAGTCAGGACGACTTATATGACGACAATCCAGCGACAGCAGACTACGATATGTTAAACAAGCCAAACAAACGCTCATTTTCGTCGACATCGTTGGTTCAAAATTTATAACTTTGGCTCCAAAAGTATGTAATAAAATTACCTCTGTTCAATGTGCTTGTCAAACTAATAGTTTACAGGTTAGTTTGAGCTTGTGTCTAATTAATCCACACTAACTATCTGTAAGAAACAACCAATAAAGTTTGACAAATATATATAGGTAATTGAACGTTTACCAGGTGTTTTAATCTTGTGCAGAGACAGAATACCTTTCCATTATTCTTAAGCTACATTTTCAAAAGGAAGAATCTAAGGAATTAGTGTTGTGCGGAAAATTTGTGGATGTTAAGGTCCCGGATAGTGACATGGAACGAACAATATGCGCCATCACCCAACGCTCCGGTAGATCGAGAAAAATAGTTGACCGGAATTCGCAGGGCGCCTTTCAATAAAAATCCGTCTTTTGTATTAACATCTACTGTCGATGTCGTGAATAAATCACTAACACATTGTGGTTATAACCCCAAATATGTTTAGTATATATACATATGTTGTATTGTATAGGTTCAGTACCTATATTATATATTTTTAGTATCAACTTTGCGTATTATATGTAAGTAATCTAAGTGTTTTAAATAATGAATATTGAATTTTCCTTCCGCTTTAATATAATTCGTTTCCGGTCTCACAATTATGTACTCAATTGATTTCCTTCTTTCAGTCTATGGCTTCTCCCACTTTGTTTATATTGGAAACAGTTTTAATTACATCGCTTCGACTTGTATCCAATTAATGGCTAAGCAATAAAAATGTTTGTAGATCCAGAAAACGCATTTAATGTTTTCGATTTTTTTCTTATTTTATTCGAAGTTAAACTCTCATATTATTTTAGTAAAGTTAAGCTGTAAGCAGTGTAGTAACTGTGTTCACGGTTTCTTGAACTTAAGTCTTGCAAACACGAGTATCTTGGTATTCAACTAAAGTGAAATGAGGTTTCTAATTTTCTATTACTTTGTTTGTTATCTCCTGTTGGTTACTGGCTACTGGTCAGTAAAGTGAATGGTTAAATACTTCCTATTTATGCCTTTCCCTATGCATTTCCTTAAAATATGTCTGCTTAAGAATCAACAAAAACATATATTTTAGAAGTATGACTCTGAAAATGCCTCCAAGGCCCGGAATATAAGTTATAAATAGCACAAACAGGGATACTTAGCGCTATTGTAACAAACTCGATGTTTTCCTCGTAGTCAGTAAATAAATCTACTTACGTCACGTTTAAGGCTGCCTGGCAGGTTGTTTACCGCCTAACGTTGGACCGGAAACAATTACGCGAAGATTGGTGCTCGAGCTCTGAAGTTCTGCGTTGAGTGGAAATTAAAAAGAGAAAGAAAGAAATAGTTTTTTGTTTGTGTTTATTACTTTTCCGCAATATGATTTTCAAGAGACAATATCAATATTTAATTAATTTTTTAATAAACTTTGTTCAATCGAATAAATAAGTGAGAAGACAAAAAGCAGGCTTCTTGTTAAAAAGCATTCTCTGCCAGCCCATCTTGGGAAGCGCATAGAAATAATTATGAAGACAAAATTAGATATTTTTATAAATTTGTCCTGTTTTATTCATAGAAACTTGTTGCAACAACAGAACAGAACAGCCATCAAAATACTAAGGAACGAATATGAGCCATACTGACACTGTGATTAATTTTCGTCTGGATTCGGAAAAACTCCCTGTGGGAAACTTCGTCTTCATGAATCACAAAGTCTAAATCTAAGTTACAAGTCATCTGGGGATCAACTTGGTGAATTAAAGTAAATTTATTTAATAAGCTTTCGATTCCTGCTCTGAAGTAAGAACCGAATAAAGCTATGGGATTTTTAAATATCATTTAAACTCTGGATGATTGTAAAATAAACCGATGTAGCTAAATCAATAATACAATGGCCACTTAGGGATAATATATTATTTATTCTTGGGACAAATTTATATACAATGACTTCACCATTAATGAGTGAGCAGCATGTAACTGCCCAACTGCCTTGATGATATAGAAGCTAAACCTTCCGTAGGCTATAATAGGTAGGAAAACAAAATTATGTCTGAGAAATCTTCATAAAAGCCCCTAAAAGGCATGTGAAATTCACCAACCCGCACTCGACCAGTGTGGTGTGTCTTTACCCTTTTCATGCTTAATGTAGACCCGTGCCCAGCAGTGGACAGTAATGGGTTTTTAATGATGATTATGTTATAATAAAGGGATTATAAAAATATAGAATAAGATAACGCAACCTCACAGCATCCAAAAGATACGTAAAATATCTATGTATGTCAGATCTGAACCTATAAAAGGTGGCCCAAAAATAACATATAAATTGAGGTTGAAGGAAAAACAGTTATAGGCAAAGTTTTATATTTAAATGGCATAATATGTTACCGCCAAACAAGCCTTTGGCTTTATATTACGGAAATAGAATCTTGGCATTGAGCCAAAATGGAATGCCTTGGGGGATGAATGTTTACTTCTATTGAAATTGTTTTACCTTACCTTGGGATTGGGTAATGAATCAGAAAGGAAGTAATGAATTGGTGATCTTGATTGACTGAACATTCGACCGAATCTATTACGGCTAAAGTTATATTTCGAAAATTCCATACTACTGACGATAAAGGAAACCTTATTTATGTATAGTTTTAGTGAAGGCATCTTGCATAAACTGTAATAAACATGAAAAAGTTGTTTAAAAATCGAGTTCAAATTAACTGAAAATAATGAAATAATTTTTAACAAATCAGGGGATACAATTTTCTTCAGATAGTAAGTATAGACATATCGTATAGAGGCTAGTGACCTCACCTGACTATGTTAACAGCTTAGTGCGAAGTGTTACTTCACGAGCTGTTTGAATATTTAATAGTAGGTATGTTTAATAGTAGGTACGTCAATTTTACAAATGACCTTTGTGTGAAAATGTTTAAATAAAGCAAGCTTCTAGACAGAGGAAACAGGAGGAATAAGATTTCGTGTTTTGTTGAAAAAAGTTTGGGCACCCATATCGAGGGAACTGCCACGTCCTTGGAAGATCGCACAGCTCCCATACATAATATTCCCAAAGACCTTTCTTTTTCCTTATAGCTCTTGAAAATGGCTGGAGGTAACTCTCTTAACCGCGCTTTCGAGGTTGAAAAACTTGAGAACATGGGCGTTTTAATGATAACAATTTGTTGATAATTAGCTAAATGCATTAATTTAAGTAAGGAAAGATATATTATGAATTTATATCCGTTTTAATTCTATAATTTTATCGCCACGCCATAAAATTAAGGGATCAAAGCCGGCTAAGTTTAAATTATAACCATCAGGTGTCTGGCGCTGGCTCTGAGCCAGGCACAGTGTTTGTGTTAAGTCCATGCTTTGGGACCCCTAAGCATAACTTATCGCAATCTTACTCCTAAGTAACTAATTTGCAACCAAGTTATAGACGAAAGGCGATTAACTCTTGTTTTATAGAAATAAGCTAATACCTACTACATGACATATATTAGGTTAGAGTGTGATTGTAATACAAACTAGTGAATGATTCATTCAAAAGCTATTCAAAGCAGTTCACTTTTAAATTTGTTACACGAGTAATTTTATTATCACAGACGGCCAAAGTATTATCATACTGGTTAATAGTATTTAGCATCAACTATTTTTATATTTCACAACATTCTCTACTATTTTAATTATAATACATTAACTATTTTTATATTTTACCCACCATTTTAAGAGGCGTATTAACTAGTGTCTTGTTTTCTGGCTAACTGAGTAGCTACTGTGAGTGTGAGTGAGTGACTGAGTTAGCTTTTGACTCATTCCCGCCGGGACAACGACGGGTTACCGCTTAACGTGCTCAACGAGCCATTCGGAAGCTCAACCGATATTCTGGCACTAAAACAAAGCTAGAGTGGAAATTTAGTGACGTAAACTGAGTAAAATCAGCTTTATCCCAAGCGACCGTAGAAGGAAGCAAGGAAAGCAAGGAACCAATTTAATTGTGCCTTCGTCTAATGCTATTATGTTACACATGGTTCAGATTTATATATTCAATCCCTATTTCTGTAGAACGGAACAGTCATTTGCCCTAATGACGTAATAACTACTGTTGAATGCGGCAATTTGTTCAAGATTTTTTTGCTCAAACATTTTCCTGTTTGTTCGCTTTGAGACCGGTTGTGTTGGATTACTCTGAATTTTCTTATGTATTGAATCGGATGTAGGTATATACCCACTGAAGGTATTATTACTAAGCGATTACTTTGATATTTCGTTGAGGAAAAATAGCAAAGAAATTGTTTCATCTAATTGAAAACGACGATTAAAATCCTTTAATTGGTAGGTTTATTGGGATTCAGAATCCAAATGAGAAATATTGAACCAAGTTGTACTAAGACATCGTCCGACTGTAGTAGCAGACGCTTAAATTTTTCACAGATTAGCTACCAAAGTGTTATTAACTAAACTTTTTACTAATTTAGGGAAATTTAAGGAAACTGTTTTTGTTATTTGCTTTATTTTGTCTGTATTAAATTTTGTATGTTGATAGCGCTAGTTAGTAACGAACATTGCATCTGACTCACACTTGATTGACTTTTTGTATTAATCAGGATGTATAATAACTTTTTGGATTCTAGCATTTGAATGTAAATTAGAAGCTATTAACATTTTAAACTGTAAAAAGTCCACGCTATTCCCGAAGCGCAAGACAATTACATTTAAAATTCCGCTTCTAAATTGCTTACGGTTTCTTTGTATTACGCGGATGGTATTGTATTCACGTGGAGATGATTTAGGCTCGATTTCTTGCAAGTGTCGCGCTTCAAATTAAATTTCCCTCGATCAAAAAGGACCGGGCTGATGTTTACGATTGTACGTCAGCCTGTCGTATCGTCGTAAACATTACATAATATTCGGTGTAACAGACGCCGAATATTGTGCGAGATAATTATGGTAATATAATTTAACGCCACGGCGTTTATTACATAAAATTATGAGACTGTTGTCTGTAACGGTAACACGTGTGGAAGATGCTCACATTAATTAAAGCACCTCTTTCTATCATTTTCAACAACAAACATTAAAAACGTTACTATAACATAATAAATATAGAAAAGTAATTAAACAAAGTTTTTGAAGTAAGTAGCACTCATGAAATCTTTCATATTTTGTCCTTACAATCAATGCCACACTATTCCAAATAGAAAATTCCAATTCACTAAAAAATTTGCAATTCAACACTGAAAACTGAATCTTATGAAGTTAGAGACAATTATTCTTTACAATTATATTTTTTTTTTTAAATCTTATCAAAACACATCATGTTTACATTGATATTAGAAACGGGGATTAATGGGAGGTTGGCGATTTATTGTCCTACTTCTAAATTCTGAAAGAGGTCGACCTTTGATCTCATTCCATATTCATTACGTTTACGCTTCAAACGAATGATTTCATCTGAAAATTGGTTGGTTGGAAATAGGAAAAACTGTTCCGCGTATCTTCTTATTGCAAATCGAGATTGGCTAAGCGTTTTCTTTAAAGAAATGGTTTACTGGAGTATAAGTTCCAGCTCTGCCTGCTCTTACAAATTATTTTGAAGACTTTATACCTCTGCCTATCTTTGTCTTGAGATATTTGGTTATATGCCAATACAAAGACATTTCTGAAAATTCAGTCTCGAAGAAATTTAAATAAGGAGGTCTCTTCATTAGATCGTCATAATAACTACTGTATTTACCCTAGTAGCACGAAGAACAAAAAATTAGAGACTCAAAATAGCGGGCCTTGTCTTTTTAACTGACATCACAGAAGGAGAATGGAAATGTTTAACGGATAAAGGTTTTCTTAAAAATACATCTATTAGGTTTTATCTGAACTAGATTTTTATTGATCCAAGAAGGTTTAGCAAAATTTTTCAAGAAACGAAAACTGGTAGTTGAGTCCGCTCAGCTTAGAAATACCCCTTTTTTTATTAAGATCGACGTACCAAAGTACTTACGACCAAATCCAAAAAAAATTAAAAAGCATTTAGTGTCTATACGACTTGAACAAACTACTCAAAGTGTTGTGATTTTTTATCAACATAATTATCGTATGTATTTATACTAAATTAAACTATTTTAAGTCACAAAATACATTTTATCGTATCGAAAGAAGGGCATAAGGGTCACATTCATACGCACAGACTATAAAACTTTATTATGATCTGAATCCTCGCCTAGTATCAAGGAAATCTATTATATAACTTCGGAAAATAAATCAGCTGCGACCTTAATAAATTCGAATAGTCCTCTCATTCGTTTGTTTGCCAAACCCTTCTGCCGCTGTCTAAGATTTTAGTGTTATTAGGAGGATTTTCTAAGAAATCGGTAAAATCTCGTTAACAGTCCTAAAACATATTTCACGAAAAATATTGCTGTCAAATATTTCACGTCAATTTTTATATTTTGTCTTCGTCTTTTATACGTAATAATAATTAAATATTTTTTGGCTCTGGAACATAGAAACTGTGGGAAAACTTCGATAGCTTCACAAATAGTTTTGCTCGCAGTTACGTCTTTACATAGCCTAAAAGATTTCTATGCGGGCCATTGAAAGTATTTCTGTTCTGTAGGATGCGGGTCGAGATTAGAAGAGGCGAAAATGAGCATTAAGCAAAGATAAACCTATTTGTTTCACACACAAATTGGTCACAAAAATGCAATTAATCCGTACTACCACTACTTGGCCGGTAGTAAGCCGTGTAGTATGTACCTAAGGTTATTATATATAAGTTTATTTACAACGTAGCTAATTTGTAATCATGTAAAAATCCGTGCGGTGAAGGTTCCAGTCAGACATCAAACTCCCGACGCGACTTTATGTAAAAACAAAAAATGTTGGTAGAAAGCGTCTAAAACTTAGGTTGCTAATTTTATACAAAGTTGTTACTGGTTGTACCCTTAGTAAAAGTAAATGTTGCGTTAAGTCTGAAATAAGCCATCTAGGGGCTGAATTAAGACCACACCCTGTCCCCAAAAGTACCGAAGGCTAGTTAGGGTTTTAACAAGACGCGTCGCTACTTTTGTTACTCGAACTAAGATGGACCATACTTTTTAGAACGTCATCCAAGACTTATTCTCTCCACCATGCAGCATGCTTCAGACCTTCCCCTTTTGTGGGGAGCCCGTGCCCAGCAGTGCGACATAAAAACGGTTGAAGGCAATGCAAACTTATATTTATTATCATGGTAAAAAAGTGTGCTATTAAGTAGTAATGATAATGTCAGAATTAAAATTGCATTACTGAATTTTGCAGTCAGCAAAGAACGGAATGTTAGCTATTCGCGTATCATGTTCAAGAACAATCCCTTGCGGCTTCCTATGACTGAACTAAACTTCATGAATAAAAGCGTGTCTTTGTCGCTGGGAGCTCATGTTTGCTCTAAAAGTTTCTGTGATATGTGCAGGGAAAATAGATCAACGGAAGTTTTTCATAATTTACTGTACAGATATGTACTTTTATACTATATTTCCGGTGTAGAACAATGCTATTAACATCATTTTCATCAATTTAGGTTTAGGTTTAAAGACAGTTATTCTCATAAAGACTTACATATCAATTTACCTACCTATTAAGTTAGGTCATTTTCCCTAAAGAAGGATTTTGATTACAGGCATATGGACCATAAGAATTATAGGACCATGTTGAACAGGCTTAGGTCCATTTAGATTAACGTTCATGCAGATTAACACTACAATATTGGATTCCTCTTGCAATTATATATCTATTTCGTGACTTCTGAGGTCTGCTACTTACATACTACAGGGAATGTTATGAGGAACTTTCTGGCCTTCATGTCCTCTAACAATATTTTCAAAACAACGTCAAAAGCATTAGAAAGGAATGCTATACCTACAGAAGAGGGCGCAGAAAACCTGCACTAAGAAATCACTTTTCACAAAGTATGTAGGTACGTACTAAGTTACTTTTTCAATTCTTTAAAGTATCTAGTAACAAACATACTGCTAGTAACAAACATACTGCTGGTGGTATTTGGTAAATTTAGTACATACAGTAGCAACATTGTATACATTTTTATGATAAGCCTTACTTACCTACCTGAATTTTCCGTCTTTAAAGTTCATCTTATAAACAGCGCAAACTTGTTACAGCTGTCGGACGCCGGAAAGTATTTCGACTCTGAATTCTTCAATGGACTCGCTGATTTAACAAATGTTCGTTTTGAACGCTCTAAGTAAAGTAGAAAATTTAATTAAACGCCCTGATTGGCTATTTAGATAATGAGCCACCATTAAGTGGGTCGCCTCGGCACAGATTAGAGATAGAGTTATAGATGCAGATAGAATTGTTACATCCTCCTCATTAGCGAGCTTTATAAGCGTCATTTATTAGGTGATTTTGTAAACCTTGATTACCATGGCGTCCATATGATGATCTCCATTGAGTTCATGTTTTACTAACATGAAAATCTCATTTCACTCGGCTGAGCTTCGCTTTTTCTGTGCTAAACTAATTGGAGGATCCGATGCCGTGGTATGTTAAAAAATTAAGAACATCATGTACATGGGAAGTTTTTTTTTATATAGCAAACCGAGATGGACTCTACAACTTTTTTTTACACCTGAGTAATTGCGGTTCTAGATCTCAACATTTTCGACTTTCCAAATTTAATCATTACAAAAATGATTTGAAGACGCAATGCATTTTCTTCTGTGTGTAGTAGTAGAAGTAGCTATTTCAATAAACAATTTATAGCGACGTAATTAATTTAGTTCACTTACAAAGTCTAACAAAAAACGCCTTCTCAATACAAATGCTTTTTTTCAAAAGAAAATTTGTCGTTTTATCGAGGCAGTCCCCTGAAGCTCTAGTCTTATAAAGTTTCGCATTTCATTCCAGGAAATAGTGAGAAATTTAAATAAAACTTTGCTCTAGAGGAT
>DWQK01002313.1:0-13418 GCA_018231225.1 Noctuana stator | reverse complement strand
TAACTTTATATATTATTAAATAGTTATTTGGGGAGGGCCGCGCGATATGCACATGTTCAAAGAATCACCCATACACTATGTCGAAGATTTTTTATAATCTAAGGGAGCTGGAAAGAATTTTTATAAATTCAAATTATTATAAATTATAAAAGGGGAGCAAGCGATTCCTTGGTTCAAGTCGCGCGTATAAACTTATGTGGTATAATTCTGATCTTCATTCCGGAACTTAACACGGAGCACGTTCTCATAAAGGAGACCTTTTCACTTTGCTGTTGACATTTACAAATGCATCAGCAGCAAAGCGGAAAAAGACAAATTTATGGAGAACTTTTTCTTCTTCTCTACTAGGTATACTCTTCTTTCTTCTTACTTCGATCTTCAGCTTCACTGCTGTTGTCGTGTATCTAAATTCAAAACCTTTACACGACATAAGCATTAGGTAAGTATTTCCACTGTAAAAGTATTTATGTTTATGTTAAGTTATTGTGCCCAGAATTACCAACCACATGTTTAAAAAAATCTGTTACCAACCGAACTTATATATCCTTACTAGCTTATGCCCGTAACGATGTGAAAGCACTACTCCCCTTGTACCCATGAGAACACTCATAAATATGGTAAATCTAGATAAATTATGTTGTATTCTGTCTAAAACATGCCAGGCTACTCATTGTTTATCCAATCTCCAGGCCAGATTTTTCTTATTATAGAAAGATCCGCAAAGCGCGGAAAGTCTGTCTGTAGGCGAAGTTAAGTGTACTATCTAAAATGAGTTCACACGTTGGTACGATTGCCCAAAAATAACATAAACAAATAATTTCTGTTTGTGTAATTACACGTTCCCGGTATCCATAGCGGGTTAAAATCGCTAACGGTTTTCAGATGTTGAAATTACCTCTTTATTTTGCAGTGAAGTGAGGTGGCTATAATCTATTGTGAAATTTATGGCGAACGAATAAAACGCTTTTTGTGTTCGCAGAAAATTTAAAATGTAGGTCACAGATGCGAAAGTGAAGGATAACACACGTTTTGAGCAAAGATTTCTTAGGATTTAACTAGACTATGAATCAATACACATGTTTAAAAACAGTCCTCGTGTCGCAAGCCCATGTCAATGGTCACAACACACACTCTGTCATTAATGTTCTTATTTTTAGAGTAAACAACAGTAAGTAATTCGTTAAAAAACCGCGTATTTTCGTCACAGCGTAATGAATGGAAATCATGGCCAATAATGTTGCGAGTTAAAAAATTGTAATTTTCACTGTTCCTAAAATAATCGAAAAAAAAAATAACTACATTACATAACTTTATTTTAAGTACCTAAGTAGGTATATAAATATATTATTTACATCTAGGGAATCTTGTATGGCGTCAACTGTCACTGTTCATGGTTGGCGCTGATGAAGGAATGTAAAGAAAGTAAGGTGCGTTAAATTCTTTTTAGAATCCGCAGTATTTGGGCTTGGGAGATTTCTACCGGCATCGTTTATTACTGACCGATGTAGATCACAATAACTCCATCGTCCAAGTACTTGTTTTCATGAGGCTCTTATTGAGTTTCTGAAAGCATAAATAAGTACCTATCTTCATAGGTATCAAAGAAGTTTGATTTAATCAATAATGTTAATTGACACAAATAAAAATTTTCTTTGAGAGCCGTAAGTCAAACAAACTTGGTAGTGACCCAAAAAAATCGACTGTATTCAGTTTTTCCAATCATGTTTAAGCTGCGAACACTTTTCTGTAGCGTCCCTTAGTAAATCCGTCCGTAAATCAAGGGAATTGCCATTCGTAATGTATTTAAAAACAATCATGGTACTGCTTGCCTTGTTTCATATCAAATATTTCACATTAAAGACATTTCAATGTGAAATTAACTCGTAGATAATGTAGAGAACGTTCAGTTGTTATCATACTGGCTTTCATCCAAACGGTACATTACAGGTGTATACGGCACACGCCACACATCCATGACTATTTTATTTATTCACTTTTAAATCGACGCGAATTATATTTTAACGTCCGTCTGCTTCGTCGAGGGTCGAAATAACACAAGGTCGGTCTCTAAATAACCTTAGCTTTCAATTGAAAGCGTAGGATTCGTCTGTACCAACTGGAGTGGTGACTAACGAAATTTTGAACATGGAACATATTTCACCGTCAGCACCTATTAAAGTTGACATCTGATTTAATTTAACGACCAAAAATTAGGCTTGTGGTAATCGTTGAGGGATCAACAATGTATAGTCATTTGAGTTGATATAATATATTATGACTGTAAATATTATGGCTTTTGTGTCATTGTACGTAGATGCTACAGGTTCATTGGTAGCGTTGGAATTATTTATCACTCGTTATTTATTATCGTTCCAATATAAACAAAGGTTCTGACGATAGAACTCTTTTCCAAGATCCGGCAAAACGCCCGGAATCATTTCGGCGCCAGCCAAGAATTCTATGGTTTGCCAAATTCTTGATTTAAATAGGTACCTAGGTACCTACATCGTTGTAATTTATGTATGATGAAATAGGTTTTGATTAGGAGGCTAACTTCTTAACATCTTATTAACAACTTGCTCAAAGTGGTGAACTGGTGAGCAATACTATCAAACGTCTTCTCAGTAACTCTACTATAAACTCTTCTGACCTGGAACTTGTACTTTGATATCTATACTAATAATATAAAGCTGAAGAGTTTTTTGTTTGTTAGAACACGATTATCTCAGGAACTACTGGACCGATATGAAATTCTTTTAGTGTAACATAGTCCATTTATCGAGGATGGCTATAGGCTATCAAGCGTCATTTTGCAATTCTTAACGCGGCTGAAACCGGAGGGCACAGCTAGTTGGCAAATAATTTGCTTAAATGTGGGTTGAAAATAATATATAAGAGAATCTATGAGAGAGTAGTGCCAAAGCCCTGGAATTGGTTGTTCAAATATCTGCTTATTTAAACCAAGCAAGCGTCATAAACTTACTTACAGAGTTTATTTGTCAATATTAAATTGCGATCTCGTCACGCACTTGCCTTTTCACGAAGTTAATAAGCGCTTCACGAGAAAATAGTGACGATACTGATGATTTCACGATATTATTTTGCACGCGTAACTGAACTCTTACCTAAATAGACGTATTTACACGTCATACGATTTTGCCAGATAAGTACGAGTAGTTACCTACTCAGAATGTCGTTTTTCTCCTGGGCACCTTTCGGCTCTTAGCACAAAAGTAATACGGTTTATATTTTTAGAGAACCAGAAATAATTTACAAGTCTAAAAATAAAAATAAAATTGGCAACGAATATTACAAAACAAATCACTGCAGCATGCGAAAACAAAGAACAATGTACCAACGTCCGTACAACTTCGAACATTTTTGAACGCAACGGAAAATTTTTGTTGCGGACTGCAACAAAAATAATTACTTTCAATAACTATTTCCAATACACGTTCTATTTATAATGGCGCATGTGCTGAATATGTGCGTCATTTGTATTGGTGCTTCCGTTGCGTCGGTGCCAAACTGCCGTAAGAGGCGGAAGTTTCGGTAATTAGGCGATTTGCTACAAAATACTAATTAGCTAGGGCTTTTCCTACCACTGAGATTCTTTTTACGAAATGGCTATTTTATTTTATAACTGCCAAATTTTGCTATTTTTTTGAACTGTAAAACTTTTCAAACATCGCCATCAGTACAGTTATGAATTATATTTCTGATCTAGAACTAGAACGTAGACACGCGAACATTTTAAAACAATCGGTAAAGCAACTGAGAGGCGTGCAATGGCGGCATGATGCGTACGGCGGGCAGAAGTTAGTTCTATTGGGGCGGAAAATTTAAAAATACGTTGTGAATAAAAATACTTTAAAATACCTTTTATACTTTGAATACTTGAAAGTTATCAGATGCTAATTGTATAACTGTTAACAATTACTCTAATATCTTCACTCATAGTTCGTGAATTATCTACTAACGTTAAAATAATCTTATTATCTTTTCGAGTTAATCCCATTATTGAAAGTTGGCATCGGCCTCTGGAATTGTTTGTCTAGCGTTTGTCTGGACATTGTTATGTCATTATAATGAATTTCAACAAATGTATTGGGAGTAAGACATCGCCGCAACCCAGGCCGCTGTTATGATAGATCAATTAGATTAGACATTTTCGAAATGCCACCTACTCGTAGAACATTTTAGTAGGAACCGTTAACTTTGTTCTGTAAAATCTCGAGTTTTACTCCACTTTTTTAAATTATTGCAAACCAATACATAAATGTTAGTATATATTATACTTAAAATTACAAGTATCTAAGTAGGTACAAAGGTTGTTTTTATCTTATTGCTAAAATAACAATTGCTTTCGGACATTCTTTAAGAAAGCAGAAATCTATTAGGGATTAAGGTGGTAGGTATACTAAGCAATCAGGGATTAATAATTTCGTAATAAGTACATAAGATTGGTATGCTGTAAATGTGCATATCGAGGCAACGGAAGAGGATGCATATTGTGCTATTTATATGTCACGATCGTGTTCTATACACGGTTTAATTTGGGAATTCACGTCAGGGTAACGCCCTTCTCTTTCGTTGAATCTCTCACTTCCTTGAAAAGCAGTGGCGTAGCTACCGTTGGGCTAGATAGAGCAGTGCCCCGGGGCACAGAGGGCTACTCGTAGGTAATCAATAAATTGAACTAGTGAAAGTTTCTCCTACATTCGGAATATAAATAAACCACGACGAGTCTGGATTACGACAAATCTGGAGTACTTCGATTTCGGAACGCGACAAATACTGAACAAATCATTTTAAATAGTTTAGTGAAGACCCTGCTTTATTGTTTTGCCCCATAGTCTTTAGTTACCTAGTCACGTCACTTCTGAAAAGTATCTAGAAATTTTTTGTACTCGGATTAAATCGGACAGGTTTAACAAGGGAAATCTTTTGGCATTTACATTGGAATGAAAATGCCATCTAATTTGGGAGTTCGCTGAAATTAATGTTAGTTTCAGCATTTCTCGTGGATGTTATACCAATTTATTAGCCCTACGATGGAAAATTATGTGAGGGCTTTCCTTTCCATTTTATCACTAAGCTAAGCGGCCCGCTTTCTAATTTTGTAACTATGCGGTACTTGTTCGCCAAAAGGTTGGCTACCGCTGATATAAAGGAATGGAATTTGATCGGATATTACTGTACATAGTACAAATGTACTATTGAGGAAGAATAAAATGAGACTGGACATGAAAAATCATCACATCAGTTAACGTGATGGTTTGAGACTTTCATAAATAATTTTAATAAATTCTTTTGGCATGAAAACGTAAGATTTTTTTAATATCATGTATAAAATTAACGAGAAGCTTGAATTTTATTATTATTTTACTTTATTTCTATCGCCCTTCACATAACCATAAAATTCATAAGTAGGTATCTACCATCTCACTATTTCATTTTGAATGTGACGCTAATGGTCCATAGGTTGACGACGCGTCCACCATTAGTTTTTCTGAGGACATGATACTTTACGTAAACAGAGAAATTTGGATAAGATTGATTTATTTCATGTCTTCTGAGGACAGGTGTCCTCACGCTCATCCGACTTGTTAATACAAGAAAAAGCAACAGTTTATGAGCGCAATGTGTTCTTCTTAATTTTAGCGTGCCAAAATTTGGATGAAATGATCTGGTGAAAATTGTATCTAAGTCGAAAGAAATGTGATTGCTGAAATACGTTTCACCAATTTTCAATATGTCTTTTTTTTCGATGTAGAGATAGAGTAAGTATCTACGTAGAGGCAGACAAGAAGATGACAAACATTTTACTTTGACTGTAAAATAATTGAGCGCGTTTTCTGCTTAATTAAAAAAGTGCATTTAAAATGGCCCACAATAGGTTTTATAAGACAGTTAATTAGAAACTGAATGGGTTTGGTTGTCCGATAAGACTTTGGTCAAACTTACAACCTGCACCTCCGTAGCAATATTGCTATTACCTACACACATCAGAGTTCTGACACAGTTAACAGAATTAAGGCGGAGGAATTTTTGGCTTCTAAATAAAAAGATCTGCGTTGGATGACGTTTGTTTGCGCAAGCGTGGGCTACTTTCGAACTCTTGTATTGAAGTTTGTTTAACTTCCAATATCTTTTTGGTCTTGCTTGTTTAGATTCGCAATCGGGGGCATGTATACGTGTGTACTTACATATAATAAACAATATACGAGCTAGTCGGTAAGTGCCTTTAAAATAATGTTGAATTGATATACAAATTCAAATAGTAACAATGGAAAGTTTGGAGGAAACAGCTGATACCAAGTACTTGATGCTGTAACAAGTATTGATCTACGCTATGGAGTACATGTGTAGGTATGTCATAGAACAGTGAATTAATTAACCTAATTATTTAGAAGACTATCCTGCGTTTGAGAAATGAGACATGGGCGCGTGAATACTACTCAAGTCAGATGTCTTAATATAATGGGGCTAATGATGCCGAGAGGGCTCTGAGAATTATTTTTAAACCGAAATTTCATTCAGTCAGGCCGCAGGACCGACTGTGGTTAGTGTTTACTGATTTATAATATGCACAAAAGTAGATTCATAGCATAGAAATGTTTATAGCCGCGCTCGGCGTTCCACTTTACGAAAATATACGTCTTGAAAATCGTCTGAAAAATGAGCTGCTGAAATTCGTTCTGCAACCCGCCCTCACATTCACGTACCTACGGATGTTTGTGTAGAATAATTAAAAAATTCGTACCTATCTGCTTGTATCGTTACCCTGAACGAAGCGAGCCCTATTTTTCTTCAATTTAAATATTTTGATAGCTAACTATAAAACTATTTTGGTTTTTAGTTGTTATTTTATGCAGGTTAGCCCGAATTCTGAGTAACAATATCCCTGTTTCATCTTCTCAGCGCTTACGCGTGAGTTACGTACCTTCTGCTCGACACGTTTACGTTCATAAAAGCTGTTTATATTTCACTTTGGACAGTGTGAAGTATTCTCTTAATTTATTTGAATTCAAGAGCAATGTGGATGTGGAATGCGCTAAATAAAATTAATTTCCGATCTTATTTTACCATTTTTCAGTCGAGGTCTCTACATTGCTATCAACAACGACGGACGTGAGTTTAATTTAAAAATTCTTGCCTCAACATTTAGAATAATATCTATGCTATTGCTCTTTATTGTAGGTATTGAATGAATAGTGAGTAATATTTTATCTAAACTTTACTATCATGACGTTGCCCTCACATTCCGATGACTAAATACTGACTTGTTGTATAGTAACTTCTTTACAGAGTTAGTTTTTTCTTAGGTGCATGTGGCAGTGGGAAGTCCTTTGTGTTAAAGGCGAGAGGAGTGACCACCTCAAGATTAGCTAGTGATCACTTGAAAATAAGATTGAGGTGTAAGGAATTTTTAACATTAGAATTTTCTTTCTTTCCGTGTCCAATGCTTATTCGGAGTCTCAAGGGTTTAGCGCCGCGCTAGTGTTTTCATCTCCATAACTCCATATCAATAGATAAGCTGATGAAAATCGGCTTATTATGCTATTAACCCTTCATCATTTACCAATACTACTTACAGGAAAATCTTAGCAAGAATTGAAAATAGATTTAAAATTATACTATGAACTTAGTCTGAAAACAAGTGACTGTGCTGTGGTCTGCGATCCAATGGTTCAAAGCACTTACAAATAATTTATTACTTGCAAAAACTGACGGCTTTACGTCTATTGTTTCTAGCCGCGATTTCTGTTAAAGTATTTCTGAAAAATCATAAATCAGCGAACATCGTTTCTTACTCCTCGTTAAACTATTGGTTTAGTCTACAAAAAGTTTTATAGCAGCGTAGAGCTCGGTATCTATCGCTTTTATGTTGGGATCGTGGTTCGAACATAAATTATATATAGACTACAGATAGGATACATATAATAAAAATCTACATGAAGAAATCGGTGACACCATGAGGGACAACTTATTTTCATTAAGCCTGACCAACGCTTAATAACTTATCGACGCAGTAGTGTGATCGAGAAGTTCAAAGCAGTTTCCAAACCAGTTGTGGTGGTGTAGGTAATTTATATATTATAAAATTATCTTGCTATTAAGCTAACAGGCAATACCCCTACTCTCTTTAGTGATTGAAAGGAAACTTTGTCATGACACAGCAATTAGATGATCGTAATTAAGGCTTATACGAGTTACACTTCAAAATAGCTGTTAACAATACTCAAGTTCAAAATAGGCACTTAACTACGAATCTGTATACCGACGTTTGACAGAACTTTCGAAGAGCTCTTTTCAGTTAGGTAGGTACAACAGTGGTCGTCTTACTACCATGCTTACACTTGCACTAAATAATAAGTAATGCTTTCATGTGTACCTACCTACCTTTTAAAAGTAGAGATATATGTAGTAGAGAAGGTAACTTAGGTAGATAAACATAAAAATAGTTTTGTTAATGTATTCAAATAACAGGGGACACTTTTCCTGTTAATTATCCGGTAGGTATAGGTACATATCCGTGTTGAATATAGTATTATTTATTTCGTTCATATTCTTATTATCTAAGTAGTTGGTATTTATGTAACAAGAAAACAGCTGTTTAAATAGTCTTACGAACGACATTAAATTTGCAACTGGTGATTGACTGAACTTGGTAGATAGGTACCTATGCATAGAATACTTTGTGTTTACAGAACGGGTACATTTAATTTAACTTAAATTAAAGCAAACATTTAATAAATTTTAAGCATTTACATGTTGCAATTTTAATTCCTGATTACTGATAGTACCTACTTACGTACCTATAGGTATCTATTGTACCTATATTATACAATATAATTATGTATACAAATGCATAAATATTTACATCGTTATAATATTATTTTATTAGTACTTATATATAGGTAGGTATATGTTTTGTACATGGAATAAATATTTAATTGTAAGTTTCGTATAGTGTGCACGCAAACCTTTTTTTATATACCTACCTATCTTATTAATTTCCAGTTCATTTAGATAAATTTTCTAGATTACCTACTGTAAATGTTTTTGAAAAGTATAAGATTTGGAAAATTAAATACTTACTTATGTAAGATAAGTATTTCGTATAACTATGTTCCTAAATATCCCATAATATTATATCACCTATTCCAGTTATTTAAGTAGGTATGTACCCATCTACCTACTTACCAAAGACTATTTTATTTATATTAGGATTAGAATAATTTACTGACTTTTTTGTGGTTAGTCAATGTATTAGTGCGTGGGTTTAAATAAAAAACGTTTAGCAAGCGTTTAGAACTTAATTTTCAGAAAGTTGTTAGTTACTTAGTTAATATTTATGTTATTTATTCAAACAAAACATTAATTAGTTTTAAAAAGAATAATAACAACATTTACCGTTTCAACGCGAGTTTTTAAACTTTTTATACACTTAGTAGGTACACTAAACAACACATACTATTTACTTACAGCGTAAAAGGACCAATTCACAAAATTCCTTACATCACCCTTGCGCGCGCGCACGTCACGCCGTTGCCGTTAAAATTTTAATATAAAAATATCCAGTCTCGTATCGAATCATAAAAATATAAATATTTTAGGATCGACCGCTCGCGCAGCACTGAGCTCCGTCTGCCCATTGACGTATTCGTTTCAAACTAAATTCGGTGCAGCGCAGTATTCCGCGATTCTGTAAACATCGGGCAGCAGTGGAGACACGGCCGCTGTACTTTGAACTGCCCCACGCTTCTATCTTCTTCGCCTTCGTCTTGTTATTCGCCTAAAGCGGGCGGTTCGGGAGGCCACCATAGAGTGGTAACACCACTGACTTACAAAATAATACTTACAACCCGCGTAATCCTTATTCCGTACCGATAGGATTTATTTTCGCTTAAACCAATCGTCCTGTTAAGTGTGTAAAGCAATAAGTTCTGTTTTGGGCACACCGTGAGTCAGCCGCGATGAGGAAATGCGTGCAAGTTATAATTTCGGAGCGGCCGACATTGTTTAATGATTCTATAAATCTGAACCGTACGTGTTTCCTTCGGAAATGCTGAGTGGATGGATCAAAGTCAATCTGAACTACGAATAAGTTGGTGATATATCTTACATTCTAAGCGAAAAATCAAAGAATGGTTTTGTAGATAATCTTAAATCCTCAGTTTTCTTTCCTACATTCGTTAAAATATCCAATTCTCATTTATGTCGTAGAAAACTTAAACATAACTCTACATTTTTAAATTTGGAGGACCATTACTTCGAATTTCGAATTCGTTAACGGACATTACAGCAGTTAAGGGCATTCCTCTGAATTGAAGAGAGAGAACGAGTAATAGAATGTTAAGAACTCTAATTCCACGCTCTAAATGTTGATTTGTATGTCTAGATTCCTACGTAATTACAGCGATTTATCAGACCGTTTTAGTTATTTAATTTTTTTTTTCGTAATGGCTGCTCGGCTTTTTAACCTTTCTGCCAATGACAAGCGGTATCATCTATGCCTATTTATCAGCCTTTAGAAGTCCACACACACATATTGATCAATGAGATGAGACACGTGGCACATACAACGAACAATGAGAAGACACGTGACCCATAGTAATACATTTATCAATAAGACACTTGACACATACAATGACTAATGAGAAGAGAAGACAGGTAACACATACGCGTTCACGAGTTCATTATCAAATTACGTTTTATTAAGATCATAAAACACCTACCGTAAACTTTACTGACCACCTAAGAGTTCGTTCTATCGAAAAGTGGTAATTAACGTAACTACAGTATAACCAATAATAAAACAAAAGTCAATCGATACCAATCTATATTTATTGTCTTTGCCACTTTTATAATCTATATCCTACACTAAATTCGTATTCAATTGTTGACAACACCATACAAAATTAATAGAAACTCACAAACAGTACAAAATACAGCATTATATCATGTGCCTCAATTGCGATTGGCCGATTTTTATAACGTGACGCCATATATTGTTTCTTTCCACCAATCATAATGATGTGTGAAGTTGCCACGCTCAATTAGTATGGCAGAGTGTAGGAGCATTTCCTTTTAATTGCACTCTCTCAATTTCGTGTCTAGCAACGTGAATGATAATTATTTGGCATTCTTCAGAGCTTCCACAGCCTCATCCAATTGCAACCCTTCCATAATGTATAGAAGGTTCTCGACGGACGCGTCTTCATCATCGTCGAACCACAACTGAAGCATGTTCTCGGCCCTGGCGGGGTCTGTAGCGTTCTCAGTTTCAAAGAACTCTATTTCGTCCGGCTTATAGCCCAGTTTGGCGGCCAACTTTTTCCAATCGGCCAGTTTGTCCGCGACGGCGTCTAGTTGTGTCATAGAGATCATCGTTACTCGTGAGCGCGCGGTCTTGTCGTCGTCCTCGCCTGCGTTGGTGGTATCTGGCACCTGTGGAAATGTTCATTATTATTTTTTATTGTTCAAACGTGCAAGCACTAAGGCGACGATAAGATGGCTTACCTTATCGTCGCCTTAGTGCTTATTTGTTCAATCAAATTTTACAGGAGAAGGTTATTTCTTTCTCCTTCGGGAAAATAGTTACAATGCCATGGTACAGATAAGAGTAAAAGCAAGTTTTTCGGTTCCTAGTAAAAATTATGTTTCAAATGTTTTACTAATCGATGTGAAAATTAAGGCGCGCGTCTTTCTGTATCAAAAAGTCCTTTTCGGCACATGTGGTAGATTGAACAAATAAGCGCTAAGTCTATGTTAATAATATGTTAAGCAGTGGACCATTGGACTATCCATGGTATGGCCACGTCCAACCTCAAGTACTAGAGAAGTTAGATCACACGTGGAGGCGTCGCTACTCACGACGACTGAGATGGTCGCTACAAATATATAGTTTAAAAGATATAGTTTTGCAGTTTACATGACTACCTTACTCTTTTATTATGGCCCCATTGCTTGGGTTTCTCCTTATAACGGGTGAAGGTTCCCCAATGCGGATTTATATTATGTATACAATACTGAATAAGAGGTGCATGTAAGATTTAAACCCCGACCCACAGGGAGAGTAAGCCGATGCCTATTAGGGTCTCACTGTACTCGCTTTTATTTGAGCATCATTCTTATACAAGATACAGTTTTTACACAACTTTGAATACACACCTGTTCAATGTCAGCCGTGTCTCCCTCCTTTATGAGGTCAGCTTCCATTTGTTCTTCAGATATTTCTTCTTCAGCAGATTCCTGATAATAAACAAAATACAATATCAAGTACATTAATTTGTTTTTAAAAGAAATATTACTGTAAACCCTTTAAATAAATAATAAATAACGCTTCACACTCAAAGCCCCACACTAGGATACCCTGTGTCGTGGGTGCCATGGACACACACAAAGACGATTACACAAGCACCCAGACCGGTAACAGAAATCTAAATTCATCATTAAAATTTATGCCCTGCCGGGGATCGAACCCGGGACTCTCCGAATGGTGGACTGGCGCGATAACCACTACACCACACGAGTCTAATTTATCTATATGCTTTAGAAACAGAAGGGCTACATGTTAAAATTAAATATTACCTGTTTAATAGGTTTATCACTCGCGCTTCCTGATGAGTCGTCATTGGTGTTGCTAGCCGCAGCATTCGCGGCTACCTCGCGGGATATCCGCTTCACCTGGTAACACAAACAGTTCATATTTCATTATGCATGCTTTCTATATGTGTCTGTATTTCTATAGAGATATTTTCACATGAAGATATAAAAAAAATGAAGATATCTATGTGATACATATTATTATAATTATGTATGTAACATTAATTGAATTGCAGGACATTCACACATAAACAAATATATTATACAAACATTTATAGACGCATTGTACGTATGTTTGTTATATAATTATGTTTGTCCGCGCATTTCTCTGAAAACTATAAATCGGATTGTGACCTGTGAGAAACAGTGGAAATTTCATCAGAATCGGTTCAGTACTTCTCAAGGTAAGTACAATTAATTTTCTATATCCCTCCAGTATTAACACTCACCATATCATCAAGATAGTCCGGCAAGCGGCCAATGGGGTTGTTAGTGTGCACAAAGAACTGCGGCGACCGGCGCGCCAACAGCCGCAGTGCGCGCCAACCCCACCCGCCCGAACGAGTCTTCGTCGCTTGAGTACCATCGCTAACCATATACGATTCTGCAATGTGAGAAGTAAATCTGATTTTATTATTAACATTAAACTTTTACATGATATATTATGTGACACGAGTAATGATGGATGCATAAATCTATACTAATATATAAAGCTGAAGATTTTGCTTGTTTGAACGCGCTAATCTCTGGAACTACAAGTCGGATTTGAAAAATTCTTTTTGTGTCTGATAGCTCCATTCATG
>DWQK01002312.1:0-13418 GCA_018231225.1 Noctuana stator | reverse complement strand
GAGACATGGGACTAAGACTACTCGATAGAGAAAAATTCGCTGATTCCGAATATATAAAAAACTCATTTTGGCCCCTAATGTCGCTTGGTAACTTTTTTTCATTCCACCGTCGATATGCTCATACTTAAATCTAGCGGCATATTGCGTACTTGTAAGTAGTCGTCATTAAGAGTGTATTGTTCTGTTCTGAATGTTCTGATACAAAATGTATGCTATGAACGCTGCAATCTTGCTACCTACTAAATGATTTATGGGACAGGATCCCGCCACTATAGATTTTCGTAGCTAAAAAAAACGAGATCCTTAATTGGAAGCACATCTAATCTATTTTACTTGCAAAGAGTTTTAATAATTTACAATTCTCTTTGATTTCCGCAAGAAAAAAATGCTCAGATATAAAAATTGAACGTGACATGATAAATTATGTCTTGTTTTGTTTGTTGACAAAGAGCAGTGACAGGGTGATAAATTAAACGATTTTCAATAATACATACTTTTATAATAAACGTAAAAGCAGATTTAAATTATTCAATTGATTCACTTATTATTAAGGTAGGAACTGACCCTGCATATTTGTTTCATTACCTATAATACCTATGTTCAGGAATCTCCAAAGCATCAGTAGTAAGATACTTTCTTTTCATCATGTGCTGAAAGAAAGTTACATGAATGCATGCAATCAATAGGTAAGAATATTTTTTCGGTATCCAGTGTATCCAGTGTATCAGGTGCACTGGAAGGAGACTACTTGTCACTGCTCCTCTTACAACAAGTAAGTAAGCAAGTAAGCAGTAAGTAATAAATAGAAGTATATGACACGCCCTTACAGGCTAATGATAAGGGCGTATCGCAAACACAAAGTTGTTCCTTATAATGCTTATCGCAAATTTTAATATGATCTGTCCTGTGTTCATGGTTAAGGTCGAACAGTCGAACTTCAAGTTAGCTGTGAGCTGTGACGTAACAATAACTCAAGTCAAGGTTCTGTTTTGTTGCCAACGCTCATTCTCTTCCTTGTAGTCGGTCTGTGATTGTATTACATATAGCCAAACATTCTATCGTTTTTGTCTACACGTTTACAAGTATTAAACAATCTGGATTTCAATGCCTTTCTAATGTTATACTTAGTGCCTTCATAAGTACTACGATATCTGCTTTCTGAATATTTACCTATATATGAATCCTGTATATGTACATTGATATACCTACAATTAGTTTTATTCCGAGGTAATGACATTATAGTAAGTGCTGTCTTATAGATTTACCTGGATGTCGTCGTAACTCGGAAGACGATATTTTGCGCGAAGAGCATTATTAAATAAAGAAACATTTATCAACGGTCAAGAGGCAACTTAACTATAAATAGTTGAGGCCCTGGACTACTTATAATTTTGTAGTTTTACGGTACTTAGTTTGTTTTAAATACCTAATAATATTTATTGGCCAAGATGTTATTTGCGAGACGTCCTCTTTCCAACTACAAGAACTACCCCACGATCAATATTGGGCCCCTAGTTCTGTCAGATCATTAAATGATAAACGATATTTGACTACGAATCCCTAAAACATACCCTACCATTAAAATGTAGAAATCAACATTCAATACAAATGAAGCTATCTTGCTATACCTAGTATGATATATATGACCACATAATCACAAACTATAAGTTATTGTATGTTTTGCATAGTAATCTAACCACTAGATCATAAATTAACCGTATTGATGTAGATTATTTCATTTTAAGGTTCTTACAACTCGGTAGTAGGTAATCCTGTATTTTGTGGATGTTTCGTATTTCAGGTATAATTTTAAATGTCCCACCGGAACTTACATGGTGTCTTATATTTCAGTGCTAGTTTTGATATAATGTAGTCAATCGTGCTAAGTTGACAAGGATGATTTTTTATATATTTTATTTTCAATATGCAACACGACACAATACAAGACATACAATGGCTGCTTCAACTGGTATAAAGACAGCAATAAACAATATTGGAGCTCAAGGAGATCAAGCAATCAATCAATTTACTATTCATATCACAACTATCGCGCCTTATGCTATTCTAAAGATCTTCCAGACTGATTCCCAAGTTACCTCTTAAGATAGTGTATCTCTATAATATGCTTACTTCCTAATTGATAAGACACAAAGTTGAACAAAAAACAAAGGACATCAAACATATTTAATGAACGGACGTACGGTTTCAACCTTTTACGGTGATGGAAAACATCTTGACAAAACCTGCTTGTAGAGTTTTCATAAAGGCAGGTGACGTTCATCAAAGCAAATGGCCGTGGCCAGAAGTGGCACTGTGATGGGTTGATGATGATGTAACGTCTTCATATTATACTTTTTAAATGAATATTTTAAAAAGAGCGTTTTTGACAGTCTGCGCGTTGTAAAATGAGCAAATGCACTATTTTAACATGGACGCTTTAGAACCGCTTATTGTGGATCTAGGTTTTTTATTATATATCCAAGTTTATGGTTGTATTCCAGATGTGCGTCCGCGTATGGCTGGAAGTGGGTCACGTGTGCGAGCCGCGGCGCACGGCGTCGGGGCGCGCGCTGGCGCTGGACTGGCGTGTGTGGGTGCGGGGGTTGCGGGGCACGGACATCAGCTCCTTCGTACACAAGGTCGTCTTCCATCTGCATCCACCCAGTGCCTTTGTCTATCCAAAACGAGGTGATTGTCTGGATTGTTGTTAGGAATCGCGTGTAAAGCTACCCAGCATCAACCCAGTCTTGTTCAGCGTGCTGGTCTGTAGACTAAATACTTTTATAACTTCTGCTAATGAAGGGCGACTTGCAATATGAAATCTCGTACGATGGCTTGGGAGTGGTTCTCTTCTTTACGCCCTTATGGGTCTGAATTCAAAGATTCCATCTTTTCAATGAACCACATACTCCTCCACCACGTGATCGTCATCCTATAGAAAATCCTAGAGAAGACAATATGTGCGATATTAAGTTACCTAAACATTTTTAGTGAATGAACTAATTTAGTAAGATACACCTTTTTCCAGATATCGGTATATCAGAGTACCTATTTTAGTTATCACAAAATGACTTCTACACTCTTCGAAACGAGATATGCAAATTATATCATTATCTCATGTACGTAACAAACAGACAAATATTTGTTAGGGGAATTAACATAATCCTCCTATTTTCCATTCAACTCACATGAATACTTATGATCATTTTGCAGTTCTCCAAGAGCCGCCGTACGAGATACAAGAATCCGGCTGCGCGTCTATTGATATTCCCATTCACGTGTACCTGAAAAGCAGCAACAAACCAAAGAAAATTTGTTTTCGGTACAGCCTGCACATCGAGAACAATAACAAGACCAGTTCAGAGTCGAGGTCTGTTTACTACGATTTCGAGAATCCATCGGAGCCTTTGTATACGGCGCTCATGAAAGGCGGGGGTGAGGTCATCAGTCGTACCGAAAACTTGAAGAAGCGCAATAATAAGCTATACTTTCTTTTCGAAGGCGACGACAAACCGCACAAAGATTACGTCATCAAGACGAAAAGGTATAAATACATTGAACCCGTCAAATGTAAGCATTCGTCCACGAGATCCACTAAGTCATACATATTGGAAGACATTTGCCCAAAATGTGGTGATTCTATTAACGCAGACTTTAAAAAGCAACTACGTTCGGTTGCTATGACTGAAGATGAGATTGAACGGGTTTCCCATCTATACTTGTCCTTTAGCAGTTATGAGAAAAATGTTAACGCGTTATCTCTTCCGCCATTCAGTGATCCTATTTATACAGTGCCAGAGTTACCTGGATACCTTACACGTCCTTACTGAGTCATTGATTTTAAGTGTTAGTAGTTAGTGTAAAAAGTTAAGTGCGGCGTCAGTTTATTGTTTATTTATTTTCTCTTCTATATTAATTTGTGCCATTTGAATTTTATTTTACCCTGTTAACGTAAATAGAAATTTATTTTTAAAATAGGTAGCATTTTGTTTAATTATTACGTAATACTTTTATTTTGGTTGTTAGTTTAATATTATGTTGGTATACCGATTGTTGTCAAAGATTTATATTTAAATTATTGTCGTTAAGAGACAATTTAATTTTTATTTATAAGAATTTTTATAAGCATTTTAAGTCGTGGAAGTGAAATTTTTATATATTTTATAGTGCCTTTTGGGAATAATGCAATAAGTCTTGCAATAAATGTAAAAATTATCAATCAAATAGATTTCCTTAGACAGTCTAAACATAAACCTTTAGGTAAACCTAAATGTTTTTGGTTTATTACAAGATTTTTATTACAAGATCTTAGAGACATAGATCTCTACTTGTATTAGTTCATAAAAATCCGAAATTATGCTAAAAGTTTAAATTCTACGAGAGAATTGAAATTGAATGACGAACTGGTGCAAGCAGGTGCTTTCTGTTTCTGTATGTTATACGTATTTAAGAAATTTTATTATCTGTGTAAGTACATGTGCTGTGAGAAAGATCTCAAAATGTAAAACAATTTGGGAATGCTCATGGGTTAGGCCGTTAAGACTTTTATTTATAGGTATGTGCATTATAATACCTCAATGGGTACATTTGAGAGGTACATGCTGTTTTCCTCAAACTAAAAATACCTACTTTACCTTCCTACCTATAGTTTTGGAGGATGATAATACTGTTATTTAAATTGTTGTTATTCATAATTTTCTCATAAAATTTTATCTTTTAAAAATAAAATAAACGTAGTCATATCACTCGATAAAATAATTAGATATTAAGTAAAATCTATATTTTTTAAAACGTATATTGCATTGTTGCTTTTTTAAATTAGCCGTATTGGTGCTATACGGATCGACCACTACCCGAACTGATTTTTCGACTGACAGTCGACCGTGTTGGACCATCCATGAAGATTGTAACTATCAATCAATTGTAGGGTAGAATGTATACCTGGAATACTAAACTATTTATTCTTATTTATCAAATATAGTACCTACCTGTAATGTGAACCTCTTGTCTGAATACAAATCTCCGTAATTTTTTAATTTCGACCAGTAAAAATACCGCAATTTGAATAAATTTAGTACCTACTGCTTCGTATCTTTTGTTTTTATCAACTTAAGTTGAAATACCTACTCAATAATATATATTATATCTATTGCCTTTGTTAAGGAGTATAGGTATTTCTTGTTATAAATTTTACATCTTTACTTACCTAATAAGAAAAGCTAAGTACGAAATAGGAATATATTTTTAATAATTGTATATCAGACAAAGATAATACTTTTAAATAAATTTACAAAAAACTGGAAATGAGATAATTATATAATATTTATCAAAATAAAAATATTTTAAAATACCATCCCATAGTTTTTTTATTAACTTTTTCGGGTGGTGCAGCATGTGCAAAGGAAACCGACATAGGTATTAAATGTTAAATAAACCTAACGTAAAATACTCATATTATTACTAAATCTAAACCTAGATCGATATTAGACCGGCGGAATGACCTGGAATGTCGTGAACTTGAGATTTCAGAGCTCCTTTCCCTCGGCGTTTGCCTGCATCGGATCGACAGTCTTAAAAACTACTGGATTGCTATTATAATTATTGAGTAAATAATAATTATATGATGTACAAAATATGACAAGTTATTTCCTCAAAATTATTATAATTTTTGTGGACGTTATCCCCGAAATTGCATAAATGTAATATAATAAACGTTTCTGTCCCTTTCGTTGGCTATATCTAGGTCTAGGTAATATTGTGTAGTTTTACATATACCTATCTATGACTGTGCCACGCGGTTTCACCCGCGTTAAGAATTGTGACGTAACGCTTGATAGCCTATAATCTTCCTCATTAATGTAGCTATCAGACACTAAAAGAATTTTTCAAATCTGACTTGCAGTTCCAGAGATTAGCGCGTTTAAACAAACTCTTCAGCTTTATTAGTATAGATAATCAATGAATGCCTTCAACCTTTTTATGTCCCACTGCTGGGCACGGGTCTCTTCCCACAACTGGGAAAGGTCTAGAGCATATTCCACCACGTTGCTCCAATGCGTATTGGTGGAGAATAAATGTATAAAACATAACAAACTAAAAAAACTCCTGATACACTATAATAGAGTCAACGAGTCTCGAACGCAATGGAAATATAGGATCGGAAATATCCATTCCAGAATGCCCATACATTGACATAAATTTTAAACAGCTACGCGAACAATCTAAAGCAATCGATAAAACAACTGTCAAAACGTATGTAACATGTCTGACCTAACACCTATTACTGTTTCTATCGTACGGCACTCTTTTGTGGTCACACAGATACCTTAATTGCAAAACATTTCGCATTACTGTTTCAAACATTAACGGTCACGTTTTTGAGACATTTGTTTTACCACACGCACCGTTATAATTAGAGTAATTAAGTCGGCATCATTAGAGATACTTATTGGTATGCTAATTAGCTTTTATCATAGCTCAAAACCCCAGAGAGTAGGTATATATCTTCGTTTCTCCAATACTTTGAATCTACGTCATATCTAGTTAACAACACAAAAAAAATCTGATAAAATTTCTGAGATAACACCGGAAGTAAGATATTGACTCGATACCCGACGTTTAACTTAACTTTTTTTAACTTTTAGGGCTATTTCCCATTATAGAGAACGAAGGAAGGAATGTCCGATCCGATGGACGGTACGATTCGATCTGTGCTCCTTTTTCTTGATAACTTTTTCATTTGATTATGTACTAACTAAAATATATTTATACGAGGAGGGCTTGCAAGGCATAGATTGCATAGAATAGTTTCAAACGTAACTAAAACGTAGTTTTTTACCAATCTAATGAAAAGAATAAGCACACTTTGTTAAGAAAAAATTAAGTTTGTCGTATTTCACCATACTATGATGGCGGACAATTTTTTAACATTAAACACGAATAATTATTCAATATTATACAATTTAAGTAGAGAACGTACATAAACTCAATCCACTTTTAAGAATATTTTTCTAAAATATTCAATCGATCTCAATGTTCATACAGATCGATCAAAGTTGACATTTGAGTGAAGCGAGATCGGATAGTCGATACTTACAAGCGCGGATGGATAGTGATGACCGACCCTAAAAAATTATAAATAAAGCATTTCAAGTTTGGAACATTTTTATCTTTTATCACTTTGCCGTTCTTTTCACAGTCCGTTTCGTAACGTTTTAAAGCGTAGGAATAAAAAGTTTTAATTTATATATTAAATCACCTATGGGTTGTATAATCTACTTCTTCGCAACGACCACTGATCAACGTGAAACAATTCCGGACATTCCGAAACATTCCGGGACTTTTTGTGTTCTGGAACGTTGGTATGTTGGAATTTCCATAATTCTTTCCTTTAATGCTACAATTAATGATACTAAATAAACGTCAAACTTTCGTATTATTATTTAAATTTAGTTTTTTACAATTTTTTTTATATAAGTAAATAGATATAACAGTAATTGCTCATATAGTAAAATTGATTTTATACTATATTATAATGATATATTTATAATCTACAATAATATTATAAAGCTGAAGAGTTTGTTTCTTTGTTTGTTTGAAAGCGCTAATCTCAAGAACTACTGGACCGATTTGAAAAATTATTTTTGTATAAGATAGCTACATTCATGAGGAAGGTTATAGGCTATCAAGCATTATGTTACTATTCTTAACGCGGGTGAAACCGCAGAGCACAGCTAATATGATATATTTATAATGACTTATTGAATAAGCACACTTCTTCTAAAAACTAAAACACAGTCACACCTGAGTTGGTCTGAAGATGTCAGCTGAGCCAACTTTCATCTTGATGTAATTTGTAATCGATCAATTTGTTCGGATATTTAATATGACATGGAAATTATGGTAATAACTTTCACTTCAAAGAGCACATTGAAAGGTTATTTTAAACTCATGATAAGTTTAAAGATTTCTATAGGTACGAGTACTATAACTATTATATCTATTAACTATTTCTAAAAAAACATTACTTTACAGATAAGTTTTTACTGACCAATATTTCTTAGTAAAGACACACATTTTAATATTTAATAATGTATGTATAAAATTTAGTTATATACCGTTAAAAATAATTTTTACAATTAAGTCCTAAAAATTCAATTTAACGTAATGTTCCAGATCGGCAAATAAAGATACAGAATTGAAGTTAAGTTTTAAAACACATTTGCAATAAGATTTGTTTTTCACATTTAATAATGTTTGCATAGTTTTATCGCATCGCATATTAAAATTATTATTTGCAATTACATTCGTTCTCACGAAGCGCGGGACTAGACCTTTTAATTTAACCAACAGCGCTTTGTAATTTGTATAATGTGTGCATTATATGCGAATAGTTATGAAAGCGAAGGTAGATAAAGCCTACACGAAGTTGAAAAACCTGGCCTCAAAGTGCCATGCGCACTCTCTGCCTCTCAGTGCGCTGACCTTGCGGGCACAATAGCCCGACACTGACTGACGTAGCCTCTGTCATACAACCATATCGCACGGCTAGGCTAGGGTCGTAAATGCCTTAATCAGAAAACATTTTTATGATGTCAAAAAAGTTTCAATTACCTAACTTATACAGGTACATATTACTGAGAAAATCTAATCTTTAGTATCTAATCAGGCATACGAAAGACAATTTTCGAACGACTTCTTGTGTTTGCACTATTTTATTATAGTAAGTAATAATTATAGTTATTAAGGCATTAGATGTGACAAGACATTTTATATTTATTATTTACATTATATATCTATTATTATTTTAATTTAAAAATTCCTACATATACCTACATACCTACATATTTATAAATAGCTACAGACATTACCCATTTTGGTCAAGTTATAACATAATTTATTAATTGCACTAGTGATTGGATTAAAATAAAGTAAAATATTGTATGTCTTGTATTAAAATTGAATTAGCATATTAATATAATAATTTCATAGTCTCGTAGAATGACTTACCTAAGAGTCTTATACTTCGAGGTCCTTAGAGGTACTTAGATTACTTTGAAGATTGTTTTTTTCTAATTAAAGAAGAAGTTTTTGTATTTAATGTTCTTTACGAATGAATTTTTGAACAGATTTCTTAAGTACCTACGTATATTACAAGTAATAATTAATGTAATATATTTTCCACATTTGCAAGTTTTTTAATAATTAAAATACGTTGTTTTTATAGTGCCATAATATTAATTAATGAATTTAAGTTTTTCATAAATTAAAATAGATTTACATCTTTGTTTATCTGTTTTAATTTATGCCGCAATAATTTACGCTGTAGGTAATTATTTTACTCGTGTCTATATCGCGATTCTTTAGCATAGCAACTTAGGTATTCGTTCAATAAAATGTCACTTTGTTTACGTTCATTAAAATCGATTTGTTCCTTTAAACGGTAGTCAACCTTTCCACCAAACAATGAATCTGATTCAGCGAATACTTTTACTTTTTACTGCCACGGAACTCCACGTTAGTCGTGCACTAATTACCGCCAGTGCAAATGACTCTATAATGCGAATCATAGATAGGGTCATGATACCTAATTAGCCACGGAACTAGCCAACTGTTGAAACTGTTATGCACTCTTGTATAGAATCAGTGCGTGTACACATACGAGTACATACTCTTCAGTACAGTACGGTTAGACCTAGGGGCAATTCTTGCGTCGTACATTTGACGAATGTCGGATAACAATAGCTAAAATAGTTAAAAACTTATATCTTACCCTCGCAATTCAGTAACATAATTATGATCCGTTTTGATCTGTTCAACATAATATCAGCTGCAATATAGATATGTTGTTGTAACATTTTACGTGACAAATA
This sequence comes from Noctuana stator, assembly GCA_018231225.1. Classification (NCBI taxonomy): domain Eukaryota; kingdom Metazoa; phylum Arthropoda; class Insecta; order Lepidoptera; family Hesperiidae; genus Noctuana; species Noctuana stator. The sequence goes on along the minus strand of DWQK01002312.1, from coordinate 3,546 downwards.
AACGGTTATTACTACATATAATTAAATTATGTTTAATCTATATTAAAATATAGATTAAAAAACTACGGGAAGCACGCTTAAGAAACCAAAAATTTTTTTTTCATTTAGGTAGAATTAATTTAAAATTATTTTATTGTAAAAAAAATATATTAAATTGTAAAATTGAAGCATGAATTTTATTAATATGACACGTTTGTAAAATACTTCTTGTATTACTTCTTTTAGTGGAAATAAAATTGCTCTGGACAGTAACGTGGCCATCGAAGCAAATTTAAATGCCAAGGTAAGCGGCTTACATAATCACTATCTCTGACTATAAATAGGTACATAAACAATATTAATTACATGTTAAGACATTAACTTTGTAAATTTAAAGCACTAAACGGGAGAAACTTACATATATAGAAATAATTTACTACATTATGTATGTACTCGTACGAGTATATTATTATGTAAGTTATGGAGCTCGAATCGGCAATTTTTATATCACTGGCTTGGCATACCTTTAATCGCGATAAACGTATGATTTAGTAAACATTGAAACCAACAATTTTGTATTAAAGTATTAAATGGTCTCCTTTAATGAATCTTTTTCTATTTGATCAATATCGCCATCACTGTTATAAAACACAAGTTAACTGTTATACAAATAGACATTTAGAGTTACCAGCTATATAATAACGCTCTAAAATGTCAGCAAGCGACAAAACGCGATGTTAATAGTATTTTAATGGGCCCCTGTAGCTAAAAAGTACTCTCTCTGTACAGATACCACCGCAATGAAGTGTAATTGACTTCATCATCACATCCGCTATAAGCCGCCATAGATTGTTTGATAACTATTAAAAACTTATATACCTACCTGACGTTATATATTAACAAGACATGTTTATATTTTGGCGTTATATTACGTTTTAGTATTCATTATGTATAACGCCGGAAGTACCCAAGTCAACATACAATCAAATTGAAAACCTTCTTTTAAAGTCAGTTCAAAATAGAGATCTACTGAAAATCAAAATCGAAACTTTTATTCATCATAAGGTACACGTATACACTGGATGAACGTCATATAATACGGTACATCGGCTTTAGGCGCCCTTTTGGCCTACCTTAGCCAAAAGGGCGCCTAAAGCCGTATCATATGACGTTCATATTATTATAATATGTGTATCATAATAACATAAATCACAATAGACACTTAAAGAAACACAAAAAACTCACACATTAGATAAAAGACTCAGGCAAACAACTTTTGTTAATAAAAAAAAATATTTATTTGAACTAAGAAAGCCGAATGTAAACAAAATTTAATAACGTAACAAGCTAATCTTGTAGGTACTCGTAGATTGTATGTAATTGAATTATGTTTACAAAAACTGTGGGCGTGGCCAAAGCCGAAACAGTCACGTCTCGAAACGGCTTTCGATCCGCACAACGAAAGTGAAAATCTTAACTTTCGTGTTTAGAGAACATCTTCACCCGGACGAGTGGCTTAAATCAACAAGCGCGGCGTCAGCGAAACAAATTAACTGTTTGATGTCTGAGCGTTAGAGGTTTGAAAAAAAAAGTTATATAGTAATAAATAATATTCGAGTACATTTTGAGGGTCCTAGCGTAAGGCGCTTTCTGATCCGGAGCCAAGTTATCAAATCATTATTTAGTTAAGTTTGAGCTAAATATTCACGTTACAATAAGTATTGCTAATTTTCTTAGATTCCATTCAATATTAAGGTCAAGCAATAAGTTTAAAAAGAGATTGTTTACGTATAAAATTAATAATAAGTACTTGGTTTAGTTTATATTTAGAGCGTGAAATTTATTACGAAGATTTTCTGTCATTTTAAACAGCCTTGAAATACTATTCAATGAATGAAGTGGGATAGTTTTTTGACACATTAAAACATTTAAGTAACTAAATAATTTAATAGTTTAAAAATAGTAAGACCAATGAAATAAACTGCAAAAAATTTATTGAAAAGATATTAAAAAGTTTTTTTTAATTCGCCTTGGTTTAATTACGATTTTACTTTTTGGCAGCTAACCTTAACTTAGCAGGTAACCTTAGCTTAAATAAGTCTCTTTGTTCAAATTTATTTAACATGATATGCATTCATTTTAAAATCAATCGCATGCAACATGTAGAATCCGACTTCGCAACCTACTTGATATGAACATTAATAATTCAATATTTACCTGTCCTTTAGAGATTATGAAGAACGTATCGCCGCGTGCTCCTTGCCGAATAATGTAATCGCCGTTCTGGTAATGAGTTTCTTCAAGCACATCTGATATCTTGATAAGCGTGTCTTCGGGCAGATCTTTGAATATTGGAACGCTGTAAAGAAAAACATGTTCTTATTAGATACTTGCACTCATCATAAGCAACCTTTTATTTTCTCACTACTTAGTAAAAACATTCTCTCTTATATGTGAGAAAGGTTTAAACTTTATACTATACCTTTCAAGAGCATTAGGTGTCTACCTAATGCTCTTGAAAAGCATTAACCTATAAAATTAATTTACAATACGCTCCGTTTTTTTTGTGTAAGGAATCCTTCGTGCACAATAAATTTAATTTTTCGTGACCCTGAAATCCGTACCTGGAACCTATACCATAACTCGTTTAAATTACTATCAAGTCCAATGAGTAATTTAGTCTTAACTAAATACAGCAACAGAATAGGTAATAATTGTATTGTAAAATATTAAAAAAATCAGTCATCACGGATCAAACCCGTTGTAAAGACAGGATGTAATTCAACCATCAGACTGCCAATTCACTACACGCACTAAGTAGGTCAGAGTACAGGAACTAAATACTGTACTTATTTAACTTGCAATCGCATTAAGTAACCGGTTTAATTTGGTAACAACGGAACTATTTATAGGAGCTGCTGATGGCTGACGACTCACTATTTCGGCAATCTTGGTTAAATAAGTTATGTAACTAATCTTCGGACTTGATAGACAGGTAATACCTTTGATTTCAGTTGAAGATTGCGGTTTAATGCTTTATAACTATTGCAGAATTTTTATCATTCAACATAGTTTGACTTATAAATTGCATAGTTATTTTAATACGTAACAATACAATATGCAGACACTGTAAATATAGCTATGCATTTCAGTGCCTTAAATTGAAAGGTCTAGATAAAATTAATTATTTACCTTGGTATATTGTTATGTTAATACGAGTAATTTAATCTATACTAATAATATAAAGCTGAAGAGTTTATTAGATTGTTTGTTTGAACGCGCTAATCTCAGGAGCTACTGGACCGATTTGAATAATTCCTATAGTGTAAGATCCTTTAGTGTATGTCCGTTTATCGAGGGGGCTATACGTTATCAAGCGTTACATTGCAATTCTTAACACAGGCAAAACCGGGAAGCACAGCTAGTAAGGTATATTAACTAAGTTTAAAACAACTGGTAGTATTTGTTGAGGTTGTACTCAAAATTCAAAAATTCAAAATTCAAAATTCAAAAATTTTTATTCATCATAAGGTACACGTATACACTGGATGAACGTCAAATAATTCG
>DWQK01002311.1:0-13419 GCA_018231225.1 Noctuana stator | reverse complement strand
CCAAGTGAATAATATATAAAATATATTACATAATTATCATCACAATTAATATTTTATTTCCACCCATACCTCCTATACCTACCTACCTATATACAAGTTTTACTATCTATAAAGAAAATTAAAAATGGAATATTGAAGTATTTCGAAAAGTTAAGCTATTTTAGCTATGCACATTTTGAAATAAAGGCGAGAAGATTACCAATAAGATCGTTTAAAACAAAATAAATTTGGAAGTCACATAAAGCTTTCGACGCTTCCCGACATACCGGGAATCCAACTGGTGACGTAAATCACGTGGTTTAGAAAAAAGAACGACGATATAAAGAGCTCACGTGAAAGTTCAAAAATATCATCCGTGAATATAATTATAAGAGCGAACACCCGCTGGTTTCCGGTAGAATCACCTTACTATTGTAAACATCGAACCTCGACCCGCTCGGACTCGATTTAAACTCGATTCGCAAGTAAGATGTACCCTCGCCCACACTCTTCACGGTCGACTTTCACATAAATCAAACATGCCAAGAATTGGACTTGAAACCGGAGCGTGTCTAATATCGTGTTTAAATATTTTTTACGTGTCGTAAGATTCGTGTATTTACATATTATTATTATAAATAAGTATATCTTTCTATGAATAAAATCAAAATTCTCAGTATAATAGGTATTACTAATTACTATTATCGACGAACTCCGAATTCTTCAGAATTTATGATCCTTTCACGTTTGGAAGGCAATATTAGATACCTAAAAATAGCACGATTTATTTTATCAAAAAAATCAAACGTAGAGAGAAAATAATATGAACAACTATCGAGAAATAATAGTAAAAATTACAATGAGGGATTCTTTACGTAGTTATAAATAAAATATAACTTTGAAGTCCTGCCTGGCGGGCGACTGTATGTGAATTGCAAATAGACGTTGGTTTGTATAAAAGTAAGAATAAGTTATGATAGTAAGTATATACCTACGAAAGTTTTATATCAGATAAGAAAGAACCATTATTATTTGCGGAAGTATTTTATCTTAACTATTAAATTTGACGTTTATTTCAATTAAGATTTTAGAAGTTGCAGATATAATTGTTGAAACAGGATAATTAAACTTTATTTTTGTCCGTGAGCTAAACTAAACAATAGTGTGGACTGTGGATATACGATGCGATGGTTATCATTGTGATTGTAATTAAAACGGCAATTAAAATAAATAGGAAGCGGTGCCGAAATCAGCCTTAAAACCGTAGGTGCAGGCACCGCGCTATCATAAATTTTTTTCTCGTCTACAGTCTACTACAGCAAATAGAGAGATTCGGTTTGATACAAGTATTCGAATTGATTTAATCTTTGAATATATATACACCTAAACTAAAAACTTAAAATAACTTATAAATAAATATAAAAATAATAATAAAAACAAAAACTAATTTGGATAATTAAATAATTTTTGAATTGATATGTTTGATATATATGAAATTAAAACTTTGTAGTTTTTACTAAAAGGATACTTATTAAAAGTTTGTTGCAGCCTTACCTACCTACTCAAATTCCGTGTAGTGGATCTCAGACACATACGAGAACAAATGTTAAAAACTGTTACACCTATTTATAACGCTCGTAAAACGTAGGTATATTTTTGCATAAAGAAAGTACATAAAATATTGTTTTAAATATATTATTGTTCGTCATGTCATGACCATTGATTTTAATAATTTTGGAAACTTAAACGTCATAGTACAATTCTAATTTAAAATTAGAACATATCAAAACTTCATATCACAATGCTGATGAAAACATTTACATGTCATGTCTTATTGTGTTATAGGAAGCGAATTGTTCCTTGTCCTCTGTTCGTGCGTACTCTGTAGCATATTATCAACGACATTTTTATGACCAGTAGGTACTACATCTTTATAGCGGATTACGGAATGATAAAATATAAATACTAAGTGAAATAATTTACCTTATAGAACACCTTACATATTGGTGGCTTTTATGTTAATGTTGTATAATAAATGAATTTTATTTATTGCCGCAAGATATAAAGAAATATAAATTTTGTTGATCGCTACAAGTTTTGCCATATATTTTTTTACTTAGCTTTAAGTTGAAACCTTCTTCGTACTTTCACTTTGTTATTTTTATGCTTTTAAATTTATTGTTTTGTTTACAAAACGCACCAAGGTATATTATATCTAATTATAATTTATTAACAAGAATTTTAAAAAGTTCTACTTGAGCTAACTTCTATTAAGCTGGAAGTTTATAGGTAATTGTTGTTTTCATGATTTAAAAAAAACTTTTTATTCGAACACTTTAGGCAGAACGCGATCAGAAAAACCTTTATCGAGACACTCAGTCTTTAGAATACCTATAAAAACATAAAATTTGCAGTTACGTAGTCTCTACAAGTTTTTAAATCAGGCGATTTCAAACCATTTGCTAAAAGCTCTGTAAGTTCCTCTCTAAAGAAAAAAGCTTTAGTACTCAAAGGACGTTAAAAGCAATAGACTTTAGGTTCCTTGAGACTAAAGTTAAATATCCATTTAAATCTTCGACGCTACGAGAATGTCCTACGGGAGTTAAGCGCTGCAGCGCACAGAAGCGCTCGCGAAAATAACTATTTTACATTTACTGTATTTTACATCTTCATACTTGCAACTTTTTATAGTCTACAGCTGGACACGTGTCTCTGCCCACAACCGAGGAAGGCCTGGAGGCCTCCACCACACTGTTCCATTGCATTACATTTTTTTAACCAACAGAGAAATAATTCCATAAGACTAATTCATAATGCAAACAATAACTTAAGACGGTCGAGGTATTTTTATAATAAACGTGCGAACTTTAAAGAATGGCTATAAACGGGTTAACCACGCGAATCTTATCCATTACTGTTATCGGATAATAAGTACTATTGGATTAGCTTTTTAATCAATCATAGGGGTTTATCACACGTCGAGATCTGCGGTGATAATTTCATTTATAAAGTAGGTAAGTAGTTTACCTGATTGTAAACTCTCATATGAAACGTTTCGAATATACCTATTTAACTATTTATTATAACGTAAGATATGAAAATTAGGAGCTAGAGATTTTACGTAAAGATTTAGGGAGGGACAAAGCTCATATAAACTTACTTGTAATCAATCGCTTATCTACTTAACTTTTAATACTGAAACAAATGTTAAATGATGTGCTTATAATCCGCAATGACACGGAAATTGACAGATTATAAAAAAAAATTTAATGGCATCGTTCATCGCCACCTAAAGAAAGCGCATCAAGCGACAGTGCGATACTTCTACCTAGCAGTACATAGCTCCGTCGACGACGGCACTAAATCAATACGAGCCATCACCCCTCGCCCCACCCCTCCAAGCCGCTTTCCCGCCGAAAGCAGCCACCACCCTTGAAAAGCTCGCGAGCTGAGCTCCTACTTCTGTTCGGCTTTGTGGAGTGTAGCTCGAGCGAGACGTCTTGGGATTTGTATGTAGCGCCCAATTGACAGTTCGCAATTTAAGATTTGTTCGCCGCTAGGCAACAAGTTACCTTATCTGTATACCTGTGTTTCCTAGTTATAAGACGGAAGATAATACTATGATATATTGGCGTCGACATAAGAACTAAAGTGACTATGATAATTTCACTGTAATGCTACGTTATATTTATGTAGGTACGATTAGTTACAACTTTTGGCTTTCACTACTCATCACACTCCTTACTACTACTACTACTTCCTACTCATCACTATTTAAACTTAAAAAAAGTCTGATCACACTTTTGTTGTTTTTTTCTAATTAACTCTTATTAAGTGCCTTCTTAAGAACTAAAACATCAATTTTACTTTTATTGTAAATACTTAAATGCAAGTTTAACGATCAACTCGTTAAATTATTAAGAAAAGATTTTGTGTAAAAAAATTAAAACATTTTGAGACGAAACAAGAAACATCATTGTATTTTTTGCGTTTATTTCTAGTTAATCAATTCAGACAAATTAGTCATAGCAAGTAGTTTAACGTCACTTTTGTTTAAAATTGAAATATGTATTGCAAAAGCATGAACATCACGCGGTCCGACTATAATTATCCGTAATGTTTCTACTAAACGACTGTATAAATCAAACATGCGACGCTATTGTTCGATTCGTGTTAGATTGATAAGGTTATTCCCAAGTGTGAACGAGATAGATATTCATTCACGCCTTTCTGTTCATAAGTGATTGTATATGTAAAAAATTACGAGAATTTTGTCACACTTGTAACGAAATTGCTATTGCTACGATCGCATGTTCTAGGAGCTATTTTATCAAACAAATTTGGGTTAGTGAGTTACTTGAATAAATGATGTTAGCCCTAATGGAAGTATACAGCCACTTGGCTGTATATACATAACAGCCACCATATACAGCCACTAGTATAGTAGCCATAGTAACCGATATACAGCCATTTGGCTGTATAATATATGTTTTAATCAAACATTTTCGGGTTTACTACGTTCATAGCGGGAGAGCATCAAAAACTTTTTGCGCGCTTTAGTCAGAAAACGATTTTCATCCTATTTACATACCCAAAGGTTGAATCCCCTTGAATTTCTCTTGTTTTGAAGCGCTCAATCCATTAAATCCCTTTGCCATTTATCACTTTTCCGCCAGATTTCATAATAACGTAGACAAAAAGCCTTTCCACTGTTATAATAATATTTCTCCATAATTAAGTTATAACAATCGAGAAATAAGTTTGATCTGTGCTAATGTAAAAATACATAATATTATTATATTAGAATTAATCTTTGTTGATTCTTTCGGGTTTTATACTAGTCAATACCCAACAAATACTTTACCTAATTTAAGTTTCCTACTGCAATTTGTCTCTACGAGTCGAGTTTATTTTTACCTGCAACAAAAAATATTAGGATGTAAGAAATAGTTTTCACATTAAAGAAATATGTATCTAGTATCACAAATTAAAAAAATACGTTTGTTGAGAAGACAAGCAATAATGAAATAAGCGAAGGACAAATATAATAAATCTCGGGGAGACGAGGGCGAGTCGACTTCCTCTTTCGATATTTGAATTTAATTTAGCATGGCTTTGTCCCTTTTGTCTATTTTCTCTTTTTATTACATTTTGTGTATTCTGTCGTATTCAGTGTGTAGGTATTTACGAAAAGTGTATATTTATTTAGACGCAATTACGTTTAATTTTGAACATAATTATTAATAAACATTTGAACAAAAACAAAAAAAAATACTGTATGTACCTCTAGGTACATAGGTACGATTTCTCTTCAAAGTCTCATAATTTACTATTTGTATGTTATTTTACATAATATAAAGGCAATGTTCTAGATATCTGATATGCAGTTATATGAAATACAATGTGTCAAATTAATTATTGCTAAAGTATTGCTTTTTAAATAACTTTCTTGTAAAGAGTTTTGACTAAACCTTACAGATACCTAAATAAAATAATTGCTATAGGTAAGATAGGATATTCCTAGTAAGATCAATTTCTATATATTTAGTATTACAGCTTTAAATAAATAGACACAGATAGTTTACATTGAGTAAGGGCGAGCGGCGGCCTCCGAAGTGATCGTGTTTCGCGTGTTTACATCCAGGATTATCGCTGCTTTGACTCACGGTCTTAACATTAGGGCGTAGGTACACCAAGCTTGGTAAATTTTAATAGTCAACTCAATTTCAAATTCAAATTCAAAATTTGTTTTTCATTATAAGGTACACGTTTACACTGGATGAACGGCAATTTGAGATCAACTAGCTAAATTGCGAGTATATGTTCGCTTGCAAGGGCATTTTCAAGGGAAACCAAGGGGCATATACCTACGTATTATCAATGTAACAGATCCCAACAATTAAAATTGTTTATACCAGGTGTGCCACGAACTTCGAGCATGTTGCGATTGTGATCAGCTTTCAACCACGAACTCTTTATAGTAGATATATCTACAGTCCATAAGAAGATAAACGAGTTTCTTAATTGCGTGGTCTGCCTACGTAATAGCTTTAGATAATTGAATAATAGAAGCAAATTCAGTGAAAGATATTGTATTAATATATATTTTAGTAATTATACTCGCAAAAAAATTGCACTATCCGAGCAAGTTGTAAGTATCAAGCAATAATGCGTTTAGATGTATAAATAATAACGGTACTCCATAGACAGCAAAATCGGATTGCATAGATTATCTAATTCTGGATTGAGATCGTACTGGAAGTTTACGAGTAGCTTATTATTCGCGCTAGATTATATTAATATTCACACTCGTCTCATCTTCCGAATCTAAATAATAGAACGTTTGCTTTACGGTACAAATAGGTATAGCAGAAGGACTACCCTTATTGCGCTGAGACAAGTAAGTTTTGTTTGCTTGTTTCAAAACTTATTACTAAACATATTCATTAGTATAGATGAATATGATTAGTATTATTAAGAGGAAAGATTTGATTGTTTTTTTGTTTGTATTGAATAGGCTCCGAAACTACTAGCTACATTCATGAGGAAGGTTATAGGCTATCAAGCATTACGTTACTATTCATAACGCGGGTAAAACCGCGTAGTACAGCTAGTTTAACTAATAAGTTTCTATAGCTTAGTGTACCACCTACGTCGCACAACTCGGTTGCGATTATAATCAGATTCTGGCTGCGGCATCTACTCGTACGTATATCTACAGCGTATAGAGTAACAACGCTTTTTAAACTCGCTCCTGCCTAGATAGCTCAAATCGTGACTTACACTAGACCAGTATGTTATAATTACGGTAGATTACACTAAAGATTACTCACTTGGACCACCTCGATAATGGGCGCGGTCGTAAATCAAATTATTTTATGAATTGCGCTCGTAATACACGACGCTGTAGTTTTGCGCGTCGTTTGATAATGTAGATAAATGTGGTTTGACAAGCTTTAACAATAAATTGTAACAAATACACTAACCGGTGTAAATATTAAATTACCTCTCTGATTAAATAAACAGCGTCTAATTTTTATTATAGAAACATTTTTTCACAATATAATGATAATAATCAACTCCATTATTAGAATATTTAAATAATTAACTTACAACTTAAATAAGGTATCAATTCTTATAAAACGTTTCAAGATACGAAATTTTGTTTGATTTAGCTTTATAAGTACGATTAAATAGTATTAATTTCCGTGTTAAAATGGCAGTCCAATTAATCCACATTGATATTCAGTTGCGGAATAAAAAGAATATACTAATATCGGTCCAAATCCATCTGATCCAATATGGCCTACAAAGTTCACACGAGTGACGGGTAGGTGCGGTTCGGTCGGGACAGCGGTGATGGGGTGACACGCTGTTATTATTAGTTTTTTGTCCCCACTCTGCCCCGCTCTCCCCACCCGGCTACCAGCCGCCATTCCTCGCTAAATAGAAAGTTTTTGTGAGCTTTTTTTGGAGCACTGATTGACAGTACATAAATCTTTAAATAATCCTCAATAGATAGAGAATAATCGGAAGCTAAACAGGAAAACTCCATACTTTTTCCATACTAATCGTTGTGTATAAATTAAGTGAGTTAACAATTCATTCATATACATCATAATTATGAGGTTTAAAAATAATAATTTAATTCATACCTACTTATAACTTATTTGCTACAGACATAATTGATAAAACTACAGTAGGATAGTAGGTTTATTATCATGTATGTACCATTTCATTTTGGATTTCACTTGTTTAATTTAAATCTTCAATATAATTAATTATTACTTATTCATAAAAGTAGAATATTATTAAAAAAGAAAACTAATATAATTTAATTACCGATCATTAACTTTATATGTTACTATAATTTGCAAATAAACAACTATTTAAAAACGTTAATTACCGTTCAACTAATGAAGCCATGAATTAGCCGTTTCGCTACACTTTCCATGTACGGTGGTCCCATAAATACGTCATTGACTTAATCATGGTCACTTATATGAAAAGGAATAGGTACATTAATTCGCGTCTGATGTGAATATTATGCGCCTTCGTAGCCACACCGTCTGTTACGAGAACATCACATAAACGTCACTCAACGGCTCATAAAACTTCGTATAGTAATAAAACGTCGTAAATACGTTATTGATGATAAACTGAATCCCAGGTTATCGCTCCTAAACGGTTACACCAATCGATTTGACTATTATTACACTTCACTGTAGATCCTTCGCTTAACTAATGATAGGGACGTAAACTGAATTTTAATGAGCGACACACTAATTCGCAATAGTGTCAGCGCGCGTTTTCACTGCGGACGTCATTTTGTTACTAAACATAAATGTAAGGGAACCGTAAGCCAAGGTAGCAGAGTCCTTGAGGCTTTGTTTATAAACAAAAGCTTGTTATGCAAGGCTATAAATGTTGAATCGTGTAAAGAATCGGGTTTTACGGGCGCATTATATGGACCGCGGGAGATGAAGCGATTGTTTTGGGTCGTAAATAAGACTGCAACAGGTACGGTGCCAACGGGACTCGCAATCACGTGGCACATCCACTTTCGCTTTTGTTCATTATCTTCGCGTATTTTGTATGAAAAGATTCATTTTTCATATTTTTATCTGTTTTTAAATAGGTATCCGTGGCAACAATTTGTGAGGGTCGAGGTTTACTTATAGGCAGCTAGGTTTTTAAATTGTTATTAATAACATTTTATTATTTTATATTAAAAGTAATAGGCATTTGTGTTTAAATTAAAAAAAAAACAATCTTTGAAGCCAACCTATTAGGTACCTATACAATAAAAAATATTCTTTTATGTATACAGGTAATATCTATTTTTAGATATATATTTAAGTGTGTAAAAAATTAATAACTCATTCAGACTTCGCTCAATTTGTAAAACAAACCATAATTAAACACACATATAAGTATTATGTATTAACCTAGAAAGTTTTAATATGCCTACATTTATATGTTCTTAAAAACTATAAACTGTAGCCATTCTATGAACATTTTAATGTGATCTTTACTGACCTAAACTGACTTTCAGTAGGTAGGTATAACAACACAAACATACAACACTGGCTAATTAACTTACAAGTTGTTATTGAGCTAGAAAACAATAAGAAATAAATAAAATTGGTACCTATACCTACAATTCTAAGCAGCGGACCGCTCCCGAGCCATAGACCTTCCTGCGAAGCAACATCTAATTGAAGAGGTCATAATATGAATAATATTTGGGCGTCGTCAGGACCGAATCGATACGTAATTATAGAGTGAGAACGTACCCCTCATAAATATTATATCCGTGAGGGCGCGGCCGGAATCGCCCGTGGCAGCTATTGTGTTCAACTACTCACCATGCCAGGGTTAGGTGACGTCACTCACCTAGTAGGTATGCAATAGGTTATTATGGTTTGAACCAACCTTTGGTCTGTTGCTACTTGCCACCGAAATTAAATTTAAAGGTGACCTACCTTTAAATTTACCTACACTTATGATAAGTCTATGAAGGAATGGTGATGATATTTTGAAAAGCCTGGCGGCGTAAAATAATTAGAGTTTCGAAAAAAATTTGAGAAATCACAAACTCTACAATATTACATCTAGTTATAAGTCTAGTTTATAAAAGTTTCTGAGATCACATTAACTACCTACCAGTCTGTTTAATTTCAACGTTTCCTGATGTGACACAAAATGTTTTCCTGTTCTATCTAAAACACGTAGGTACAGCTTGCATGTCAAGAGGTCGTTATGAAATGTTTTATATTAAACCACTGCTAACTTCCACGAATCATATAAAAATTGACCGTGAAATCACAACTACGGGTCAAGCCTCCGACCGTTCCACAATTATTGCCTATAAAAGTTCGTTAATTTTTTTCGTTTCAACGAACGTACCAACGATAAATGCGTTACGAAGCGACATAGAATTTTTATCTCTTCATAGGAACATCGAATAAATTTACAGACTATTTCATAATTAGCTCATATTCTTGTATGAAAGTATTCACCCATTTCTTTTTATGACTGAACTACTACAACAACATGCCATTAACGCCCATCGTGTAAGTAATAATAAATAGACAAGTCGAAGAAACGTAATACTTAGTTGTGCAAGATATATAAAAAGACTAGTTTGAAATAATGGAACACGACAAAACTAATTATCTACTTATGCTACCCGCATATCACGAAACAAATGGTCATGCCATTTAAGGCGCTCTATTGTTCAATACGCGAACAAAAACAAAGGCATTCTCCAGTTTAATCTATGATGAGGGAACTTAATAAACATCTGCTTTTTGGAATCCGACATGTCGCATCTGTTGCGGGTTGGAGCCTTTTTTCGAAATTTCAAATGCGCGTGAGCCGCTTTACTCAGTTCAAACGGCAGATGTTTACTTTACTACACATTTTGTCTTAACTAAATTTCCACTTTAAATACATGAGCGTAAAGTACAGTGTCGATTGCCTTCCTGACGTTAACTTTTCTAATTTTTTTGTTTTTTGAGTCGTCTTCGAAAAGTTAGATTATGATGTTCGAGTTTCAAATTCGGCGGTTTAAGGTAGGGCCTTGTAATCGCGATCGTAGCTGATAACGGTAAACGGGGTCATTACGGGCGACCCTTCCCTAATTTTAGGCAATATCGACATAATGTGATGCATTTATCAAACGCTTTATAGCAGCAGCTATAAGGGTATTGTCACTTACTTTATTACATCCTTTTCTTAATAACTTTATTAGAGAACTAGAAGCCATTTATGCTAATGTTGCCCAGGGAAGTCCTTCAATCACTTTATTGCTTGAAATAAAATATATCAAACACATCCAAGTAATGCAATGCAATTTAGAAATAGAACAGTAATCCCCTAGGGCTTAAAAGCTCCTATGCTATAAATTTAGAATCGATGCGAAAAAAACCCTAAAAATTGCGATGAAACAAACAAAAATCGTCATTAACTTGTCACGATAAGATTAATTTTACGTTGAACTCGGTTCGCATTTAACCGAAACAAGGGGAAATGAATGAATTTAACGAACTCAATCATAGCAAACGTTTCAGTTATTAACGGATTTTTGTTTTTTACGCTCAGCGAAAACGTTTAAACATAATATTTTTAACTACCTTTAGGTAGGTTTCATACAAAACAGGTTTTAGGTGGATTTGCCGCGGAATTTTAAATACGTTTTATTTCACAGTGATTTTTTCCCGTTTTTAATCTCACGTTCATCTTTTTTGTCGTAAACAATGTAGGTATTACGAATGTACATTAATAGAAGTCTAGATATATAAGTTGTTAAAGAAAAATAAATAAAGTTAGGTAAAACTATAAACACTTTAATATAAGCACGCCTTCCTAGCTCTAGACTGATTTAAAATATTGGTTTTTTAATCTGTGTATTTTTAATCATTCGCAGCTTCGAAGCTACTGTCGGCAGAGGGATAATTTATGAGTTGAGACCCCAAGCATCCCCGCGAACATTTTTAAATCAATCGGTTCAGTGTGGCGTGTCGTATGTGTCTACGAAAGACTTATTTCTTTGACCCTCAAATTCAGTAATTTAAGTTTTCCCCTCCGGATAGCATTTCATTTACCTCTTCAACCGATACGCTGCGTGGGATGGACTAATCTGGAACATATGAATCTGCGGAGACGATTTCTTATATTATTCAGCTTATTTTGTGTTATTTACAACATTTTTAATAACTTTTGATGGTTACCAGTGTCGAAGGGTAGAGTAAATTTTGGTGCAAGGTTAGGACATTATTAAAAAATTTCAAAATAACTTAAATTGCATTTGCTGTTCTACTGTTAAACAATACCTACACAAAAAATTTTGATTTGTTACAAATGGTTTTATGTTTTCTTACAACTTTCTTGCCAATAATGTAATCGCTTCGCTATAAAGGGCTAATATCTATCAGACTTTAACTTTAATTTTTACTAGGTTGGTTCTTTAACGCAGTACAATTTTATAAGTTTATGTTATGGTAAGGCCACTGCATGGGTCTCCTGTGCCGATAATTCCCTCCATTGATTCGTAACGCCTCCCGCGCCACGCTACAATGCTCGCGAGTGAGCCAACGACATTCGCCATTGTTGTTGTCTATGTTCCGCTTTCCTCTATGTGTCGTTATTTATGTCAAATCACCTATGTATATTAATTTTTGGTAATTCCAAAAACGTTTGTAAAGTGATAAATTAAGTTACTGGAAATAGCACACTTTTTGACATTAGCAAGTTAACTTGTTAAGTTAATTTAGATGAGTCTGAAATCTACTCCTGACTGAATTAAAATTTTGCTGTTTCCAAAATTTGCGTAGGAAGGTAACTACTTTATACTCTGGTTGTCATATTAGAAAATTCAAGACGCATTCCAAATATCTATACCCATAGGTCCCGAACCTAGGTATATATATACCTATATTTGGCCTGCGTCTTTCATTGAACTCTGAATATTCGTTTTGTGGGTATCAAAACTCAAACTGTATAGGCTAAAGAGAGTGAAATTATTATCATACTTATTTCTTTATTATTTCTCAATACATAAAGTTTTTCGTAATAATCAATTGAACTAAGTATACTAAGAGGGTGGTAACACATAACGTTGCAAAGTGCACTAGTTCGGATGCTCTTTGGAAAAGAAACAATTATTTCTGTGACTGCGGGGTTGCGAACTGGGAAACAGTGGGGAGTCGTGAGCCATTCGGGACAAGGACTTAAGTGATACTTCCGTAATATTGTTTTGAAGATTTTGGTCAAGAAAAATTATGATGAGCTTAAGTAACTTTTCCAAGTATTTTTCGTAGAGTGTATTTTCGTAGAGGTTTATTGCAGTTTATGACATTTACATTTACATTTTATTTACATTTACATACATGAGAAGCATATAGACCTTATAAATAATGTTTATAAGGAAGGGCACTACAGTGTAATTTATAAATGTTTACAATATTAGGAACTTAGATAAATATCTCATGCAAATATAATAAGTAGTGCAAACATTGTTTCCCGAACTAGGTGCTGTAAGCTAATAAAGTATAAGTATACCAATAATAGGTTTGTTTTTATTCTTTTAGGTTTATATATGTATGTTTTTACTAAATTGTAACAGAAATATAAACTTTCTTTATAACATATTTCGACTACAGTCAAATTAGGTTTTTGTTGATAAATTGAAATTAAGTATTGATTGCTTCAAAGAAAAAATTAATGTCATTCCTTTTCAAGTAGGTTCCTATGCCTATCATAATGCGTAATGTTTTTAAATTCACGCAAACTTTCATGAACCTCAACTCGAACAAAAGTCGTATGACTTTCTTTGGGATTCTTGACTAAAATAGGCATTAAAATTTAAAGAAAATTCAGTTTCCACCTTACACATTCACACTGTGGTTTAACCTACAGCGGCAGGCACAAAACGAA
>DWQK01002310.1:0-13420 GCA_018231225.1 Noctuana stator | reverse complement strand
CAATAATAGCCTCGTGCTGAGTAAATTCACATTTGCATAAGAAAAAAAGTCGTGAATACCGTACTAGTTCTCGCCACGCCCGCTAGGGGCGCTGCCAGTTGATGAATGAAGACATTCGAAAACGTTTTGCGTTTTTCGTAAACTGTTAAAAGGCGTTCTAGGTTCCCCTCAAATTATAGATCGACTAGCAGCGCCCCTAGCGAGTTCGACTAGAACTAAAAGTGGATCGTATTCATTGCTCGTTTTCTTATTCAAATGGTTATTTTCAGAGTATGAAGAAGATGTATGGCTTGATAGTTAACTTGAGTACATTTTCAGACTGTCAAAATTAATACAAAGCCCCTGGTAGCAGCTAAATATTGTAAAGTATTATAAAGTATGACAACTTACTAATGTTAAAGGTGTAGTGTACCTACAGGTAACTTTAGATATTACCTTATATTTTGTAGTCATTGATTACGCTGGCAGTTAATTTTAATTTTGCAATTATTTCGCATCTATTTACATGGGATAATTTAAAATATACGGTGGTCTTGTTTATCAAAACAAAAATATCAGTATTTTATAATTAGTATGTAATTTTTTTTCATATTTCATAATAAAATTTAAGCAGAAAATAATACAATGAGTAGTGGCCTCAGATTTATATACGCACTCAATAGAAATTTTGACACTACACATAAAACTATATTTTCATTTCACACGAAACCATTAAAACACGTTAGTTGACTTAAAATAACTATGACGTGTGAATGATTTAAATAGTTTTTCTTTGCGTAACTAATGAATTTGACTCAAATTTAATTAAGTACGGTATCTACTAAAATAAAAATAAATCTATCTATCATCATGTAGGTAAAAAAGAATTGTGATATTATTTTCCAATCATGCTTTTCGTTTTAGCTGCTTTTTACATTTTAAATTGTCTTTCTATGAAATGACATTATTTGTAAAACGATTTATTGTACCTACTTGAGATATGCTTAAAATCAAGTACCTATATTATTGTCGTAGAGGTACATGAAGCTAAATGTTTAAGGTGACTGATATTTTGTATATTTACGATAAGAGAAAAATATATACCTAAATGTGATATTAAATCTGTGTTTTATTTTGCTTTTGTAATAATACACCATCTAGAAAAGTGCCAAAATCTTATCTACAAATTAACTTCTAGTTACACAGACTATATGTGGGCTATATAATAATAAAATGTTATCGAGTAGCGTTATGTGTTGGTGACTGGTTATCCATCAGTTGTTGTCAATCACCCTATTTTGATAAAATGTAATGAGCCAATTCAATAAGACATAATGTCTATGTTAGATAGTTTCGAGTTCTACGTATTATAGTATATTATTAACTAGCGACCCGTCCCAGCTTAGCACGGGTGCAATGCTGATACTAAATACACTACAGAAAAACTGAACGTTTTTACATATAAAATAAACCTTCTTCAAACACTATCTATTAAAAAAAACCGCATCATAATCCGCTGCGTAGTTTTAAAGATTTATAGGGCTATAGGGACAGTGATATTATGCTGAAATATTGTACTTAATTTTAGTTTTGTAATTATTTTCGATACCCCAGAAATCTGGCTTTCAATAGGCTTACATTGAATGACTATAGGTAGCTACCGACCATCATTATTCTTATTAATAAAAACGCCACTATAACATTGACTTGTAACGTATGACATCATAAAGCCGACGTAAGAACGAGTAGGTACTTAAGTAAATTGACAAGGGATTCACCAAAACAATTTGCCCTTCATAATACTAATGAATTCCGTTCCAATTACATTCTGATAGCCGTGGTTATCGTGTGCCTACCAACCGCTGATATTTGATTGCTTGGCCATTTCATTGGAAGCATATGGCTAATGCATCATTAATATAGCCGAGGGAATAGGCACTTACACAGACTATCACGTATCTTGTATGTTTTAGCAACTACTTGCCTACTATTAGTTGCGATTTATTTCTAAGGGACCATCCGTTAATTACGACACGACGCACGTCTGAGGAGGTCAGGGGGGAGGCGTCAATTTTGTGATGAAACATGACTGTGACTGTTAAAATGTACCTACTTAAAGTTTCACGATACAAACGTAACCGCGCGCGAATAAACCTACGTATGACAGGCACGGACGATGGAGAGAAACTTATTGTTCTGTTCTATAGTCGAGAGCAATATTAAAGGGTTTAAATGAAAATTAAGGGTTAAAATAAAATTTTCTTTCATCGATATTCCTATTACATATTGTTAAAATTTTACCTGCATGACGTTGACGACAAAATTACAAAAAATGTGTCGTCACACCACAGATCTCACAAATGTGAGTTGCGATTTCCATTTAGTAAAACTTAAATTTACGAAAGACAATAAAAATGCTCTGTTTAATCTGCTATTAAATGGCTGGTTTTAAATAATGACAATGGGGTTGGCAGTTGGCACGCGAAGCTACCCTCCAAGCAGATAATTAAACCTACTTTCTTAGAGCGACGGTACTTTCCATTGTCTCCACCTGGGAATTCCTTCCTTCCTATATTGTACATATATTTAGGTATCATGTAGATTGTCTTCATTGAAGTAGCTGTAAGTATGCACGCTTGCACGCCCATAATACTTACATGGTTATTACGGGGTTACGCTTATAATCCGCACTCGACCAGCGTGGTGGACTATGACCTTAACCTTATTGTCATATGATCGTGTGAAATTGGTGGGTCATATAAATAAATAGGTAGCATAAGCTCTACTGAGAACCCGAGCCATGATTTATGCCATATTATTTAAGATGAGTGAGTCTTTTTCCATATTGGTGTAAGCCGCTGTAAGTAATTCAAACTATGTTATAATTTTTTTTCTGTTCTATTAAAATCTGAAACGATAGATCGTACCTAAATTTTCTTCCATCGAAGTTGGAAGATTATTATCAAAAACAATTTTCTTCTTCAGCTCGGAAAATAAAAATTTCCACTCATCGCCGAATTATGAACTCGGTCTACAAAGAAAAGTTTTAAGAAGCGACTCTGTTTAAGCACGCCCGGTAACAGCTATAAATCGGCTCTCTAGAATTTACGACGGACCTCCGCAAATCGGTTTATATTTTCGATAAATAAAATTGGCGCGGGTTTTGCGAGGTAAGCAGAGGCCGTTAGGAGCGCGTCGGGAGCGCCATCTGCCGCGTGCACATAAACCCGAGTACCCTCGCGTTTTCTTGCTGACAATTTTTTCCTGCTCCGGTCATTACGCAGCTGGGCCCGAGACAAAACGGCGAATCGTTTAAGCCCTCTCCGGAGACCGTCCAATTTTATTGTGTGTACCTAGTAGAAATTGATATGCTGCGCGAGTGTTTCGCCAGCTTGTGTCCTATCTACCTACACTGCAGTGATGGCCAGCGCCTGTGTCCGACTCAATTGCTATCTCTTTATAATATACTTAACTTTGACTACTTTTTACATCTGAGTATTTTGCGTATATATAATATCTTATAAAAAAATAACAACTACCCAAATAATGCTGTCGATGCTCAGTTTTGTTGGTGCAAATAGGGTTATATTATTTACTTATTTAGGTCTTTAAATCATTAGGTATTAATTTACTTACCTACCATGGAAATAACATAATTATAAAATTAAATTTAAAAATTGATTATTGTAAATAACGAAGAGGTATCTATATCAAAAGTACTCTGTTATCTATATTCTATCTACAACTCAACCCATAACCGCACCTTGACATTTGTAGAAGAAACAAAACGGAATTCTCAAATTGATACATTTCAAAAATTATTTGACCGATGTGTTTTTATACAAGTGATGCCCAAAACATCAGAATGTGACTTGGCGACGGTGGTGGGCGCCTTCGTAGTGTTTGCGCTGCCCTTTACTTTGTTCATCCCGGATTTCTCTCTGTGGGATGTGGTGCCCAAGGTCAGAGTCACCAGGTTTCACATCCTCAGTCAACACCTCACTTGGCCGCAACTGAATGCTGCAGCCGTTGGCCTGTTGGGGATATTGTTTTGCATCTACCTTGAAATTCGAAAGAGAAAGTGAGTTATTCCATACCCCAAGATTTTCTTTGAGCATACCAGCATACCTTCAACCATTAGTTAGGGTAATGTAAACTAAATATTGAGACCTTATTTGAGTTAACAGACATTTACATCCAGGTTAGACGATATGGTAGAAGATGTCCTCCGCGTGTCGCAAGCAACGGATCTGACAATGAGCGTAGAACGCGCGCGACAAGCTGCAATGGTGCGTGCGTGCGTTGAACTCCTGGATGCCTCCACGGAGCACTATGAACACCTGGCACTGTTCCGCGATGAGCTGCGCAGACGGGATGTGCCGCGAGTGCTCCAGCACCCGCCTGTCATTGAACCAAGCACCTCTGACATATAATGCTGCTTTCCGTCCTGCTTTGTCAGTAATCCATGATTATTTAGTTACATACATATTTATTTCGTTTACTGAATGTAAGCAGTATTTACCATTATACAATATGTGAATCTTTACAAATGATATGCTTATTTTTTATATTGTTCAAAATGATTATTCACTACAGCGTATCTGAGACCATAAATAGACGCATTGAAGTCTTGGACGAATCCAATCCACACAGCACTGTGAACAAAAAGACACTGCCAGGTACCTATATCATGGGGAATCACTAGACAAGAGATGGTCCAACTTGATTGCTGGTAGCGGATTCCAGACTTTGTTTAAGGGGATCAGCTCAGTCCTCATACTTATTGGCAATGCATCAATTTACGATCTAAGATAAACTAACACCAATCTCCTATTTAAAGTCGAACGTGTCTGACCTTGAGTTACAGTGAACACTAATATATTATAGAGATAGATAAATACAATTTAGTCATAATGTATTGGTAAGACACAGCGATAGATAAAGTTAGCTAGGTACACTATTTGCGGCGGAGGTGAAAAACACGATATTTTTACGGCGGCAACTGCGGCAAGCGCATCGGGTAATTAGATCATTTGTTGTAATTGCAACTCCAGATTGGATACCGTCATCAGCGTCCCATGGGACGGAGACTTTGGATATTATGGACTGAATCTTTAGGTGTAACTGAACTTTCAGGCTCCGATATTCTCTTGAATTATTGAAATCTAAATCCATCTTGAATAAAATACTTTTAATCAGTCTTATTTAAGTAATATTTACCCACTGAAATGACTTATGTTGCGGGATTGCCCTGAAATAGGTAAATAGTAATTGAGTTCGATTCGCAATGAGGCAAAACCTAATGAATGCAGTTATTCGCACTTTAATTCTGAGTGTTTTTATGTTAAAATTCATTATCTAATCAAATCTTAAACGTACCTACATAATGACATTAGGTGAAAAAAATTAAATTATTATGCTGATTTTCATATGTACCTACGTTAAACTCAAATGGAAAGTTAAAAGAAATCGTTAATACGCCAATGTTGTTCTCATACTAAAATATTAATTTATTGATGAAATAATTATTTACGACAGCAAAACTACAAATTAAATATTTATTTTAATAAATTTTCTGAACGTATTTTTCTCAATTTTTTAAAATAGTGGTACCTCTGTGTACGGTGCACTCCTTGAATGAAATTTTAATGTTCTCCCTCCGTTGTTAGTGATTAGCTTACCTATAAGTATTGTTTGTAAGTTCTTGGAGCAAGTACTCGTACGTATCTACTGTCAGTTGTAACTGTTCGCGGCTTGAATATGTCTTCCTCTATTTTCATTTAGACAAATCCTCGGTAGGATGAAGCGCTCGCAAAAATAAATAAAACTGTTATTGAGATAAGCATCTGCGCGGCTCCCGATAGAGGCTCTTTCAGACGGAACGCTTTTCAATCATAAAAATTATGCAAAATCGTTGTAAATATTTATTATGCAAGTTTAAAGTAGGACAATGATGCTTGTGAGTGAAGGTGAAGTCATCAAAACATGGTGACAATTTCCTATCTAAACTCTATACTAATATATAAAGCTGATGAGTTTGTTTGTTTGAACGCGCTAATCTTTGGGACTATAAGTCGGATTTGCAAAATTCTTTTTGTGTATAATAGCTACATTCATGAGGAAGAGTATAGGCTATCAAGCATTAGGTTACAATTCTTAACGCGGGTAAAACCGCAGGGCACACCGAATTGTTTATAAATGCACTCAAACATTAATTGAAAAAATCCTTTGTCCTGCATTTGCTTCAAGCTCTATGAAACAGCAGTTTTATCGATTATTTAAAGAAATACAATTTGTTTACGTATTAATTTGCATAACGTCAGTAATAAAATTGAATTAATCAAAGAATCGAAAATTTATATTGGAAATTGCGTGAAATATCTTTTCAATTATAGTCTGTCACGTCTGAAAGTTGTCTAAGTCCCGCGACGCGCTGAGCAATGCACTGAGGTACGCGAGGATTACTGAGCGCGCAGCCTCCGCCAGATACGACGCTTCTCTGACAACTTTCACAGCTGAAACCGTCGGAGTAAGGGCTATATGAAAAAAGATACGCGAACGAGAAATATTTTACACCGGTTTTATTTATTTATGAAATAAGTTACCAGGAATGAATGCAGTATAATATGATGCCTATTGTTCATTTTCTCTTCCTGTTTTCTTTTATATTGTTTCTAATGCTGTAATTAACTTCTCAATATCAAATTACTTGTTTCTGGAGACGACGTTTGGATACGCCATGAAATGAAATGAATGGATTGATTAATTTATTACATGTACCTACTCGTATCCGGATTAATAGGTATTAGAAATATCGCTTTACACTCACAGCCCCACACTAGGATTCCCTGTATCGTGGGTACTATGGACGCACATAAAGACAAATACACAAACACCCAGACCGGTAAAAAAATCTAAATTAATCATTTAAATTTCTGCCCCGCCGGAGATCGAATCCGGGGCCCTTCGAATTGCGGACTGGCGTGGCAACCACTATATCACACAGGTCGTCAAAGTAAGTTGAATATCCGCCTCAAAATTCACAAATAGTTGAATATCCGTCTACCATTCGGGTGGATTATATAAGCTCCTGAAAACAACGAAGACCTATAGTAATATAACTAATCGTACCAACAAGCTTAAAAGAACGTTGCGCACAACGACAAATTTTACGTAGAACGGTTACAATTACAGGGTATTACGTGGAAAAATAGTCTCACGAATAAGCTGGAGAGATAAGACGCGTGTGGTATATTCTTGCAGCAAATTGGCCGGGCGAGGCACCTGCGACGGGCACCTGCTCTCTCGGATTAATTTCTCATCACGATCCGCCTTCCCAGGAATAATGAACACGACAGCCTTCGAGAAAAATGCCACAGACTCCGCTTGATTAATAAACTCTGTATTGCGGTGGCCGCCTGCGTTCGACGGTTGCCATTCTATTTGCTGTAATATTAAATAATGGCATTATATCTTGTGGGTAACCAGGAATTTGGGCCAATGATGGTGGTTTAATAAAAACTGTTGTGTAGATACTGTCTTGTCATAAATGAGTTATTAACAAATTACATGATCGTATCAAGAAGTTCGTTAGTTTTATAAGATCATCAGGATGCAAAATAAACGTTTATTCTATATAATTTCAGTAATAACAGGTAATTGGCAACAGTTGCGCCGAAAGTCTAATGAATTTCGTAATTGGCTGAAATTAGTCAACAACATTGTTACTTGCACTTCGGAAGATCGTAAATTCAAATGCAGTTTATTACGTTTCTTTTCGTAATAACTCATAAACAAAATGTGCAGCTTTCTGTTATTACCTACTATAATTTCGGAGGTGTTTGTTACCAAAATTTGATTTTAAACGGGAGTCGTTGTGACCACAAAGTCACGAAGACGGCAGACGACGTTTTGGTCGCACCGCAAGATGGCCGCGAGCAGCTGTCTATTTGTCGCTCTTTCCCATTAAATAACTGTACTTTGTACATTTTTTTTGCTAGCTACTTCATTACCTATTGTTGTGGTCGATGTTCTTTCACGCAAACACTTTCGGCCCAATTGAATACACCTCCGGACATGTAAATTGTTGAAATTGTATGACATCTTATGTGGCACCAAAAGTTGTTTTACAATACCGCAACTCCTTCCTTGTCATTTATAGTCATTATTGAGAATTTGCCAATGTTAGTATCTATTGGTTTGGTTCACTCAAAAAAATGAAAACCCATCTTTCATCATTTTGTTGCTAAGATGATCTTATATCTCTATCTTCATAAATTTAAATTTGTCTTTCGGGCGATCACTTTGGGTTATTTATGCCACTATTTATTGTATTAACATAAATTGGACATGAGTTATTTTATTGCCCCGAATGCGTCGAGAATGCGCTGGACAAAGGTTATGATTGTAATTCAGATTTGTCATAGCTCGTAAAGGCAACATTTTGTTTATTATGCTTTAGAAATACAACCCGTGCTACGACTTTTGTTACCAGAGATATTACGTTACGAAATAAATAATCAGTATTTATGATAAGATGTAATTTATCTTATTATTGCAACTTCAAAGAAAGGGTGCTAACATAACAAGATTAGCAACCACCTTAAGGGAATGTCGCTGCAGGAAGGTCATTTCACAAATAAGATTTATGTGGTAGGAATGAACTTCTAAAGCGAACCGTGCAGGGTCGATTCCATATGTTGAGGATGGAACTTCAGTCTTTGGTGGTAGTGCAAGAATGGCGAAGTACGCATTACTTCGGATAGTTCCTGGGAGAAATCAACATAATAAACTCGATAGAACGGCAGGAGCAAGCGTATTTCTGCGCAGTCGGTCAATTTTGGGTCATCGACGATTCAAATAGCGCAGTTTTGGGTGAGAGAAGGTGAGCTCTTTACCACATCCCGGTAATTTTTTAGTTATTTTTCTAAGAGATACTGTTAAAAATATAAACGTTACAATATTTATTGTCGAGTTTAATCGTAATGCTTTATAAGCTCTAAAAACTTAATTTTAATTAGTTCCGATGCAATTTTATGGTTAGGGTAGTTTCATAGCCTAGGTAATCCATCATTAAGCAAAATCGTATGTGTGTCAATTTGGATATGTTAGACGACTTTTTAACTATAAGTATTATATTCAAGCAGAAAACACTCAGATGTTGAATGCTTCATAACTATTAGAAGTTTTTAACGAGTTTCGTTCAATTTGCTATCCTACTATAGGTTTCATAGTCAGCGTCTAAGTGGATTTTTTCATTGTTAAGAACTCAACGAATGCGCGAATAGACATAAAACTAATAGTGCATTGTTCCCGTACGAAGTTACTGAGGATCGGTGTTGGTGCCTTAATAACCCTTTCGTTTTATTTCAGGTAAGTATGGGCATATTTTAAAATTGTTCTCTATCTTTAACGACAAACGTCTCACACAATTCTTATTATTTGCTAGTAAAGCATAATAACTATAAAGATTTATTAAAATCGTTAAATCACAGTCTGACAGTTCTAGTCAGGGACTTTAAAAGCGACCCTTTAGTTTTACTGAACAAGAAACGTTATTAATATCTAAATGCTCTTGTACTGTACCCCTATTTTATTTGAAATGTTAACGATATGGCACTGATACTCTCGGCTAAGCCTTTTCATCTGTCAAATCTTAACAGCTATGGAATTGGGTTATAATTTACGATTTTATCTATATGACACCCCGCATGAGGGCTACGGACGGTCAGTGTGGCCGGTGAAAAAAGTAAGCAGAGTAACAGAGGGACAATGGTCAGTGACCCCCCGCCTCGACGGCCACACCCGCCCTGTTATGACTTGCCAAAATAGAGTCATAATAACGAATGATAGGTTGGGTAACTTGAACGTAATTTAGAGCGATTTGGTAACGACCGCTTCGAGCTGTTTGTCCGGTGGGCGCCTCTGGAGTTGTATTAAACCGTTGGGGGTGATTCAGATTCACTTTTGTTGGTCAGTTTGCGTCCACTCTATCATTATGTTCACATTCAATAGCTCTCGAATAACGTGCTGTTGGGGATGACTTTATTTGCACTGCGCTACACAATAGAAGCTAACATACATTTGGACATATTATTGTTATTGTGGGCCAAAATAAATCGCAGATAAATGGGGCCACCTAAATTGTAAATCGGACCACTTTGGTACCTCTTCTTTTGTAACCGAGATGTAGCATAAATAAAGCTTGGATAGTTACGCTGGGTATGTTTTTATTGTTGACAATTTAATGTTATAAGTAAGCATACTACGTATGTAGGTATATTGGTACTACAATGTACATAGTGCACATATGTGGAGTTCACATGCCTTTCGAGAATTTTACGGAGAATTCATAGGCATCCAGGTTTTATCAAAATGTTTTCCTTTGTTGAAGAGCAGAGAATAATTAAATTGTTTTACATTGAAAAAAACTACCTAATACCTAATTTTTATTTTGTCAACGAATGTCATTTAATTTACGACAAATAACGGAGACGCCTTAATCAAACGCATCGTCAGTATACTAGCCTAGGAGCTAAACCCGTGTGGAGATTGATGCTGGCTCCTTCGGGCAGTGTGACAAATAGTCAGTTCAACGGAGGCGTCGCAGGCGTCTTACCATAAATAAGGATTACGACGTGACCACGCAGTCTTGCGGAGTGGACGCGGCCAGTGACGCTGTAGCCAGGCGCATGTCAAACCTCTCAGCCGCCACACTTTGTAAGCCTTAAGACGGTGGAAATCTGCACCATATGTTAATACGGGTATATTTGCTTTACTAATAGTTTATCTAAGTCTATCTTGCTTAAAACACATAGACGTATATTTTGGTACCTATTGCAATTTTATTGAACTGTCAGAAATGTATATTAGCTTAGCATTAAGCGTCTCTTCGTATTATTAATTTTCAGTATATATACTCTCATCAGCATGTGTAGAGAACCCTCTTCTAGAGAACCCTCTTAGATAAATAAAACAGAGACGACCAGAGCAATAACTTCATTAAAAACATAAGTGAACAAATTGCTTTTTGAAAGATTTACTTAACAAGAATTACTGAACAGATGAAGCCCTTTCAAAGCTTAATTCATCAGAAGAAAACCTTGAGATTATCTTGAAATTTAATAAAATCCCTTTAGCCTGAGTATGTAAAGTTGGCATGTAATTTAAACTGAGAGGGAAAGGAGCGATTCTGTTTGAGTCGCGCGAATTTGCGTTATTTCGGCGCCTAAATCTCGAATTACAAGTTAGAAGACGGGTATCAAGTTTGGCGCGAGACGCGCTAAGCCAGTGCTTTAGGCTACTTACACACAGACCTTCATCGACGTCTTAAGCCATTCCAGGGCCACCGGACACAGAACAATTTGGGACACTTTTGGAATGCAAAGAAAATGAAATCAAGAAACATACATTTAACTAGCATAGTGGCTTTATTTATAATTTTTTTACAGCCTATATCTACATACACTTTAAATAGAAAAAAAAATTGTATTAAGCGAATATTTTAGTGATAGTGTAAACTACAGCAAGACTAATCACACGAAACCATAACTTGCGCATATTTTGTAGATGCAATGCAGTGTGGTTATTGGTCATGGGCGTACGAGTCGATACATATTATTGTTGTTAGCATAAAATATTTTTGCATTTTTTATACGAGGTAATTCCTGATTTTCCCGGGAGTTTACCCCTGGATACGCCTATAGTACGTACAAGTGAATAGGCACAACTGGCCACCTACGCTCTACTTCACATTTAAGTCAAGAGTCGACAGTAAAAAGTCGGCGAATGTATTTGGCCTAATGTTCGGCGATGTTTCAATTGCAGTACTCTCGCGGCTTACTGGCTCACGGCGGAAGGGATCGCGACGAAACGCCCGTCAAGTCCCCATTTCACTTATCCGATATCTACATTTAGTTCCGAGTTGAGAGTTAAATGACTTGAACCTTCTACATGCTTTAGACTTAAAGTTTAACTGTTTTCTTATGCCTAAGTATGTATGGTATAATGTATACTTACATATATGTATGTATTGTAAAAAAATATGATTTGCAAACAAACTAAATTTTTTAGCTTGCTTTCTAATTTCTCTGTTTACTTACTACATTTATTCACTTCAACAATTATCAAGACAGTCATATTTTTGCAGCATGCACCTATTTCGGTTTCTCGTCCAGGCCAATATTAATAAAACAATTCATTTCAATTAAGAGGTTATTAGATGTTTTAAAACGATACTTTACTAAAGCTATTTCAATTAATTTTAATATTTTTACTTAATAGTACGCGTTTCGGATCCTTACATATTATTTCAAATTAAAGTCAGTAGCTACTCGTACGAATAGGCAGGCGACGATCGTTTCGCCCGTATATTTGCTAAGTAGACAGTAAATTCACACGGTCGGTAGATCCGAATGGGCTGAGTTTGTAATGGGCCTAACTTGCCGATGATAATCTCTAATTCGATTAGCCATACGGGTTAATGTGTGATTGTCTTACTGTGATGCCAGTAACTTCACGTTTATTGTTTAGTTCAGTGAGATAATGTTTAACGCACATTTTAGTGTAAGTAGATACAACTATCATCATCAATCTATAACACTGCTTATATATTGGGTCTCCTTTCAAATATTACCTATCTTTATATCTATGTAGGGCTTAGGCCATAGTAGCCCAAGTGACCAAGCGCGGCTTATTGGCCTTCACATGCCTTTCGAGAACTTAATGGAGAATGAAGGTGCTGTCACGATGTTTTTCCTTAATCGAAAACCAAGTTTTGAAATAAATGTTTGACTCTTACATATAAAAGTGAATAATAAGCTTGTAAAAACATGCTAAGGTACTCAAATTTGGATTGGTGTCGTTATGTTGATGTTTTCCATTAGATACAAATATTGACGAGGGTCCAAAGATGTAGCTAGAATATTTGCCATAAGCAAATTTGCTGTCATAACTTGGTACAATAATAAAATGGGTTCTTACATTATTCAACTAATTGATGTACTCAATCCTTGGACATAAGCTCTCTCGTCTACGGATAACGCTCTGTTACGTAGTAAGCGGAGAGCGTGGGGTCCTTAATTAGGGGTCACGGTGTTATCTCGCGAAACCTCCAATTACACGAGAGGATCAGCCATGGCCAGGCTCCGCACGTCGTGACGTCATTACACCCGATATTGTTTTATGGTCCTATGAATAACTATGGAGAGGGAGTAAAGATTTTGGGTTATATTGACGCTGGGATGAGGCGAAAGATACATGTACATACAGCCGATTTTAACTGGTTTAGGGAAACACTACACTACAACACTACACTGCACGTGATACATGGCTTCAACCCTTTTTTATGTCCCACTGCTGGTCACGGGTCTCTCTCCACAACCGGGGAAGGCCTGGAGCATACTCCACCACGCTGCTCCAATGCGGATTGGTGGAGATACGG
>DWQK01002309.1:0-13425 GCA_018231225.1 Noctuana stator | reverse complement strand
GTCGCCGCATCGACACTATAACATCTACGCGTATTTTTGTCGAAACCGTTGTCTTCGTGACTCGAACGCGGGTGATATTGCGAAATTATCCTATGTTTCAGTGGCAGTTTATGTTGTTTGTGTTATCAATTGTGAGAAATGGTGATTTTGTGTTAAATAACGTGCAAGGACTTTAGGGTAACAATGTCTAGCAGTTGACATGTTTATCTGTGTCGTGTGTGAAGATTTTCCCTTCGCGTGAGGAGGTGTGGTGCGCTAGTGTGCGCGCTGGCGCCCTGTGTGTGTATGTGTGTGATTCTACTGTGGATACACGAGGATTCAGTGATGGATGGATTGCATTTCCTTTTAATGTCTAGGTAAAAATTGTCAGTTAATTTGCACTTCTGATTGTGTCATACCAAAGTCAGGCTTGCTTCAACATTTGGTTCATGTTTAACACCGCTTTGTTATAAAACGCACTTAGCTTCTTTAATTGCAGTGCATGTTCTTAATAGTAGTTTGTGTAAAGATGCATAAAAAATTTGTAAGTTCTTGGTACATCGGACAAGAGCTTTTTAGTCATTTTGTTGGCCTCTTGGTATCAATTACTGAGATAGGGTAGACCTTGAGTTGTCTGTAATCTTACGAAATTTTTTCCTCAATGTTTCTTTGTGTTTATTTAAATCTCGTACAATTCAGGGTTATTTTGCAGGTTTGCTAATTCTGTATAGGTTCGAATCACATTCTTATAGTCTTGTTTGGGAATCTTATTGTTTCCCAATTATAAGTTACTGTACTTAGCAGAACAAGTAAATAAGATTTTTTGTTTGCTATAAGTAGGCACAATTGTTAATAACACTTTTATGGAAGTACAATTCTTGGAGCTTTTTTGTTGAAAGCTATTCAAACGCAACTATAGTCCTGCTTGTGCCATTGAATCTTAATTCATTACATTCATGCAGAGTCGCGCGAGAATATGGTTCCCCTCGCTCTGTTCACTGCCTCTGGTTATCAGCTTACAAAATGACTACAACCATCTCCCTTCGTCGAATGGCTAATCGGCATATTTCTGTCTCTTTTCGGCGCATATTGCGCGTTTTTCTTCTTTTGCCGCGTCATATGCCAGTGTTGAACCATAAGCATAGTTTCGATGTTTGGAAAGTTGACTTGATTAGTTACCTACTAGAGATGACAAACAAGATTGTTATTTTCAAAATGCTCGGCACTTTGCTCTTAATTGATTTGTGGTCCTTTGTTTAAGGGGTCATGTAGGTAGTATTAATAAGAGGGTATGGTTAAGGACCACTGCGCATCCAAATCGCGCAGTTAGACGTTTGGTACCCGCCCGCGTCGCACGTGGTGTAGCTATCTTGTGGAAGACTCTCCGCTTTTCTATTGTACTGTCGAGTGCTATTACAGCCATGAGACCGGGTTGTTATATGGATGTCGACCAGAAATAAGCGGGAAAGCGTAAGTGTTTCAGAGAATGATCAATCTGTAGTAAATCCTGTTTGAGTTTCCGGCATTTCCTCAAATAATTCCGGATTTTATCAGAATAATTAGTTACCGTAGGTAAAAAGCTGAGTAAAGTGCTAAAAATAATCCTACAAGACGGATAAATTGCATCCTAGCCGCATTACTTCATTGCCCGCAAACTAATCCTGCTTTTTTATTTTAACCTGCTATTCTAGACTTATTCTAGTTATTATACTTTCATGACGTACATTATATGTTGTTTTGTGTAAAAACCACTCCTGCGTTTCAATAAGTTTGCATAGCGAAACGCTAAGCATATGAATTCATAAGTACCTAATAGATACTTAAAAGTTTTATGATTAGTTATAGATAGCTCTGCATGAAAACTCAACAGAAAATTTATTGATGATGAAAGATACAACTCCTAAGAATTTTCTCAAGTTCTATTCATTAGGCTTATGTAATAAATTGTAACAACAATTAGGCTTTGCGACTTTCAAGACTCTGTTAAACTGTTTCAGCCATCGAAATTTTGTGAAATCATTAGATGATTAGATAACATTTCGTTTGTTAATAATTTGCTGAAAACGGTGCGTGTAATTGCATAAAAGAAAACGCTGCTGCCATTGTTTCTGCCCTGCATGACATAGGCAAAATTCACCTTGAAGTACAAAATCGAAAAGGTACTTATCAAATGAATAAGGTACGATCAGAACGAATTAAAATTAAAGTACAAAAGTTGTCAAGAGAACTAATGAAAGTTAGGTTACCTATTAGTTTTACTGTTATATGTAGATATGTTGTGTAACTTTCGTTTTTAGTAGCTTTAAGCTGTGGTCCTATGGGATATATGATCGGTAGTATTTCAGAAATCATTCCTTGACTTCAAAAGTAACAATAAACTAACTTTTATTAAGTATTTCGTAGATTAGAAAAAGATAAATTACAAGTTGTAAGTAAGTTGGATATATTTTATTTTTACAAACTTTTATTCCCTTTTCCCTTAATTTAAGTGTTCAGATAGCAATTGATGTCATGATACTGGTAAAGAATTGACACTTGATACTGAACACTAAAAAAAATTACGCTCATATATCATAAATTTCGCTAGCAAATCTATTCTCTACTTTTGTTAAAACGTTCATTTAACTTATAAAAAAGAACATAACAATCTAAAAAAAGGAAACAAAATTGGACACAAATTAAGCTTTCAATGTCAAACCACTCGCTTTCACTTTATAGAAATTCTGAATTATTGTTTCGATGTTGAACATAATTTAGGTAGAACTCAAGAGTGTCATATGAATGATGTTATTATACATTAAGTAAGAATCATAGTTCTTAAAACCATTACAGTAACATAGCAAAAATAAGAAATGACATGTGCGGTCGCCAAATATTTGTTCGACCCTTTGCAGGAATTCCGCAAACCTTACTGTGGGTTGAAGACACACAATTGAGGTGAAACTACGTTTATCTTCGAAATGTACACATGGATGAGTATAACTTCTGCATACATATTAGTTTAGGGTTTGACATCGGAGATAGATAGATCAAAGATATTATTATTATTACATAGATAGACAGATCCCTCTTCATAGATATTAGTACACATGTAATTTAATAAACAAGTCAAAAAGAAAATACTCGTAGTTAAAATAGAAGTTTGGTCCTAGGCAGCCTTTGTGAAAGTAGAAAACAGAGAAAGGGCGTAAATATCTACATAATGTAATAAAAACAATAGAATAAGAAAACGTCAGACTAACCAAGACAAGTACGATATTTTCTAAAGAATAGTTGTCACAAGGACAAAAGTTTCAGTTATTTTTAAAAGTATATAAGGAGTCAGACCAGATAGCTCTAAGGACAGGTAGTCAATACCAAAGATTAGCTGCATGTACAGAAATTATTAAAACTGGAGAAAAGTGAAGAAAGAAGGATAAGATATTGAAATACAAGATTGATATGTTTCATTATGTGAATGTAAATTCCTTACAATGAATAAAAAAAACTGAAATAGAATGTTTGAAACTGAATCCCTCAAAGATATAAGCGTTCCGAAAGAAGTATGCTTAAACAATATAAAATATATAGTTACGTCGTTATACCGACTTATTTCGAGTTTGTAAAGTGGCCCAAAGAGATTTCTCAAGCAAACACCGAATAGGATTTGTGGGCCGCTTGATCGTCTATGGGCGATAATGTACATAATACCTACTGGACGTCGCTCCGGAGCCACGAACCCGATTAGGATCATATTTCTGTTATCGTTCTAGAAATTACTTCGTTGAAAGCCAGATTGTAGGCTCCATTTCCCGAACGTTTGCTTTATCACATTTACGTTCAACTTTACTTTAGGATACGGAATAGTATTGTTGTGAATTCCTTATTATAACTTGATTCCTTATTATGACTTTTTTGTTTATTAATATGCCTTAACATAATAAATAAATAAACAATACATAATAAATAAACTCCATTATTTGAAGTCTGATGAAAATGTTAGCACTAAAAATAATATTAATAATGTATTTTTAGGTCACAAATATAAAGAAGATGCTGCTGTCGATTCGATCTAATTCCACAAAGTATTCCAATCTTTAAAAGTAGGTCAAATGTTTGAAGATTACAATAATTTGCCACTCTGTGATTTATGGCGAGATCAAAGCACACCAATAACCTTCTAACTGAATCCTGGACAGCGTCCATTGAATATGTCAAAATGGTAGGAAATTAAAAAAAAATTACTCAATTTTGACGCAACATAATGCAGAATTTACCACAGCTAAGAAATGAGTTTTAAAACAAGTCGACGCAATCTATTAGCTCGCACAAACAGTTGAACAATTTAGAAAGCTGTAGAAACTCTACACTACGTGCCTTTAGCATTTAAACACTCATCTGCAAAAAAGTTTATAATGTTCGAGCTTTACAAATTACAAGAGTGACATCAGAGACAAATTGACTTTGTTATTAATATTATAACAAGCTGGTAAATAGAAAATTAATATAGTTAGCAAGTTATGTTACTTTGGACAGGCGCTCTGAGACTTCATCGAGTAGTTACAGTGAACTTGCATTGTTGGCACAATGTGAAACTTGTAACTAACAATATGTTTGGAGGAGGCAACATAGCTTATCTTAATAAAATGATTCAAAATAAACACAAGCAGGAAGACGATTATCATTAGAAAGTATTCAATCCACTAATTACGTTTCAGCTTGATTTAAGAACGAGAAACGCTTTGCTTTCGTAAAAAAGAATTGGTAAAATTTATTCTTGTAGGTTGGTATACCTACGTCTAGCAAACAATCAGACGGGCTACCATGGTAAGTGGTCAACTCCAAAAGAGTCGAGAATGTGTTGCCGGATCTTGAGGGAAGTTAATTAAGCCCCTTTTAAGAATCCCATCATATTTTAAATATGTAAATAAGAGATACAACTCATATAAATGTATTCTTTGGAAGAAAGACATTTAATCTTCGAAGAGGATTAAATAAAATAGCTATCATCTATAAAACACTTAAAGAAACTGAAAAAAGCAATATGGAATATGTTAATAATAGTAGCCCGATAACCCTATATAAAATTGTTAGTAACAATTATGAGAAGAGAAACAAAACGTATCAGTAAATGAAAACTGGGTTTTTGTTACAGAATCCCGTTTTGTGGCTTGTTTATAGCTGCACATGAGTATAATGGCCTTTTCGAGGAATAACTCCCCTAAATAAACTCCACACATAAAAAAATCCTGAAAATGAAGTATTTTCAAACAAATAACACCAACAAAATAGAGTGATTAAAAAGTAAATGCTTTGAAATATTTAAAAAAGTTGGTTTGAAGGCCCAAGTTTTTAAAGCCGCGCAATTATCTCAGCTTTCATTTTGTGTCAGTAACCGCTGCCTTTCCAAATCTGCGAACTTTATATCTCTTCCAAAGTATCTTCTTACCGTTAAATAAACAAATTAAAAGCTTTTAATCTTTCGATCCAGTGAAATCGTCCATAATTTACTGTCTGACCTTACAGGAAGGAAACGCTGAAAAATAAATGCTTATTCATTTCCATAATATCATTGTCGCCTTAGCTTAATCTGATTTCTGATCAAATACAAGAGTAGGTTATATTGAAAATACCGTAACACAAAATTGTTGTCATAATAAAGTTGATCCGCAAACCTCTAAGCAATATTTGAGTATTTGAGTCTTAAGTACAGTACATAAACACGATCCGGTTGTAAAAATAACCAACCAATCCGATTTGACGATCTTCCCGAGCAATAAAATCAAACGAAGTGACTTATATTTTTTATTCAACGTCTTTTTATTTGACTTGCCTGGCGTGAATTTAAATTTCTTCATCGACGAGCCTTATGGACTCACTGTTCTTGAAATCAGCATAAATTAGGTTCGTTTCACATCGTGTATGCATGAGTAGGCCACCGATGAATCTATGCGAAGATGGACAGGCTTGTAGCATAGAGAAAGCTATAATAAACATTACGAGGACATATAAATTGGCAGAATTTTTCGCATAAGAAAAGGTTTCAGGACACTAATGAGGATTCGAATTAGTTAAAAACTTCGGCAGGTCTACCAATAGTGGATTGCGAATTTGGAAGAAAAAATTGTAAGTTGAATCATCAATGCCTTAATAATCGTAGTTACCAACCTATACTGGTTGAATAATATAATTACCGTTCAGTTAATGAAGCTGATAATTATGTGCCTTCTACCTTGCATGTCTCATGTAAATCTGAAGCGTCCAAAAAATGCAAGGTGCCGTTTAAATTACTTCATATCTCATTCATGTTCCGGTGGTGATTTTCATATTAGTCCAGGTATTCTTATAATATTTTTATAACACCTATAGAACTTCGAAAAATGGGAGTTGCTTAAAATATTATTGATCCTTTGATGAATACGTTCTAAGTTCTAAGAATAAGAGAAAGTTTTGTCAATGCAAATGAAAAATTTAACACGTTAACATCAGTTTGACACGACGTCTAACAAAACACTACACGGTATTGTTATATTTAGCTTCCATTGGGAACAGATGTGAGATTCTCGCTCTACAAATCAGTTAATCGGAGGATCGATTGGGCATTTGTCGGAATGTCCCGCAATCTCTTTGTTTGTCGTGTAATCCAATCCACTTCCAAGAAATCGATG
Organism: Noctuana stator; assembly: GCA_018231225.1. Lineage (NCBI taxonomy): Eukaryota > Metazoa > Arthropoda > Insecta > Lepidoptera > Hesperiidae > Noctuana > Noctuana stator. Next base: position 6,799 of record DWQK01002309.1, on the reverse strand, counting down.
GCTACTTGATCCGCGCTGTTTACACATTATTGCTGTACGTTATTTGAATCCGCGTTTTATTAGTTTTCTTATTTTTAAATTTCGTCTGTTTAATCTACAAGCGCGCATAGTTTCGCTGGTAGTGTGGATTGCAAACGATCTCACAAGTTAAACAACCACACTGATGGGTGACCGCTAGTGGCGAATTGCGTGCTGCAGTGCTTCGTGTCTCCATCGGTCCCAGTTACACAGAATCACCGACCACATGACAGTCTTTAAATCTGGTCGGAGGCTCTTTGGGCGGTTTGACTATGCCAAATCTTAGACTCTTCATTGCGCGAGGTAAAGAATTTGAATTTGAATATCGAATATAATGTATTGGAACAACGAGTTGAACTATGCTCCTGTTATTTCTAATAAACACTTAACCATTAGCAAAGCAAGCGTGCATATTTTCTGAAAAAAATGGGTACAAATCAATCTATTAGAATATATAAAAAAAAAACACAAGCAAAGTGAGAATACCCAAGGGTGTTATGAATCTTGTCACTCCATCCTTTAGCTCTGTTTACAAAGATTCGAACGATATCGTACTTCACTGTAGTTTTACGTTACGACACGTGGTTAGGAGTTTCCTTTATCGTTTTCCTTTAGATAAAGTTATCTGTTCAACCATTTGAGAATTTAATCAAACATTAAATTCACTTAATAATTAATTATTATGCATTAAAATATATTATTATTATCTACGGAAACTTCTAACGACAAAGCCTTAGTTATTATTTATTCTTGTATGAATATGAGCTTTTGAAATGTTAACCTCATAACGAAAATAAACGTAAAATCTCAAAAATCAGCAGTTCAAAACAAAATCCAGTTTACTGAAAGTAACCTCGAAACATTTTTAAAATTCCTGCGAATATCTGAAGTTGAGTCAAACTCGATGTAATATTCAGATGGCCGTGCTATGGCAATTAATGAAAAGTTAACTGGAAAACTTAATAGTACACTCCCGACACGTTTTATTCATCGGCATGAACCTTTTAACTTAAAATTTGCAAGGTGCTTTGGAAATTTATAAGGTGTCATTGAGAAAGTTAAGTCGTTGGTCAAAGTTGCGATCCGCCTGCTCCCTTTCAGATTATCTTTTCTGATACTAATTACTTAACTCTTAATTTACTAGAATAAATAGACTTGCTGTACATGTACCAGGCAAATTTCATCTTTATATCCTTAAGTTGAATCTCAAGCTGGAGTTCTCGTGTTCCACTACTGGATGGAGATTTGTCTGTGTATCCTGGATACATAAAAGATCATGTAGGGTATATTTAATGAAGTCTTTCAGTGTAGGGGTTCTAAATACGAAACATTATAATTCCTAAGATATAATAAAATCATTTTTCAAATTTGCATTGATTATTATTATTTAATGATTACAGCTATTTTATTTCATTATTTAAAATCTATGATAGTTGTTTAATTGAACTGATAAGAAGGAAAATGTAAAATTTTAAAGTTGAAACTTTTCATTCCACATGAATTTTAACTTGGACACACATCGCCCACATGGTAACCACGGGAATTCGTATTAACTTTATACGATCACTGCCAAGTCAAAATCAACATTCTACATAAGAGTAAACTGCAAAGAACTTACACAAACCAAGGGAGATAGTCGAATGGTCCAAAGTTCTAGTTGCCGGAACAAATCTCTCGCCAGCTCGTTTATTACTTCGGGACCGTTCGGCGAACTCATTGCTTTTAGCTTGACTGAATAAATTTATCGCTAGTTTACACGTACGCCTAGCCACTTTTTACTAAATTCTGAATCCTCAAAGGATTAGCTATTGGCTAAATAATTATAATAGAAATAGATAGACATAAAGACAATTATATGAATGGGCATAACCTCTATAAGGAAACTTAACAATTAACAATTACTACTACCCAAATACAATTGCAAGCCGTGTTATGAAACTTCGTCCAAAAATCTTTGTCGGAGTAATTTTTATTAAAATTTTATTAACACCGACAAAACACGATTTATAGGCTTGGAGAGTAGGTATTCTATACTCGTTACTTATTTCCGCTTAAACTTTGTTACTAGACATAAACTTAGAAAAGCTAACTCCTGCAAAAGCGGAAAAGGTCTTACATTAGATTAAACAACAGACAGGTATAACTATTAGACCTGCAATTCGACTTCGATTGCACAAACCAGTGAATTGTAATTCACTAGATTATCTCTAGTACCCGAGTATCCGATTGGTGTAAACTCGTAGTCGTTCACAAATCTCTAACTGGCTCGTTTGTCACTTTGGGACCGTTTGCCGGACTCGCTATGCTCCGATGTACGCTCTGCAAATTTATCACCACTTATACTTGCAACCCGTCTCTTGGAGTTAATTCACGGTCGGAGCGCACGAACGTATTCTAACATTTTTCGTCCAGACTTCATCATCGTCGATCCATTTATACCTACTAATAATAATATAATAAGCTGAAGAGTTTGTTTGTTTGAACGCGCCAATATCTGGAACTGCAAGTCGGATTCGAAAAATTCGTGTTGTGTATGATAGCTACATTCATGACGAAAGTTATTGAGGCTATTAACCATTATGTTACATTTTTTAACGCGGTGAAATCGCGGTGAAGTCACAAATATATAAGAAACTTTGAGGCCATAGTTCACTACGCTGACCAAGTGCGAGTACCAACTCGGCTTCACATACTTTTCGCGAACTATATGGACAATACAAATGTTTTTTTTTATTATTTCTCACAATAATTAGACATTTACAATATGGGATGCAAATGGAACTTTAAGCTAAATTTAAAATTATTATTTGGAATATCACATAGAGATAAAACGTTCACCGGATAATTTACGAATTAAATAATAAATACAGAGATTAAAAAACAAGATCCTAATTTATGAAACAAAGTAATATAAAGCCTTTAAAATGGTTCGCTTGTTAGAATGAGTATTTTCTTATAAACACCTCTTAATGGTTGAGCAAATAAACCGCGGTTGTGGTCGCTCCGGTTGTAGTTAAATATAGACGAAATAGAAGCGAGTTTTATTCCATTGTGGAGTGCGCGACCGTCTCCCGAGTCCCAATCAAAAGTCCCAACTGCACTTAAGGACTTTGCACAAATGAGGGGAAGGAACAAACGAGCGAGGAACAAAATTTTAACTTCGTATTAATTAACTGTCAGAGCTCGAAGCGAATTGCCGACGTGGGAACATCGACAGATGACGAGATTTCTGTTTTTGCTCAGCAATTAAGCTTAATTGACTTTCAATTTTATGTAATTAGGTACCTACCTATCTACCCTTACTTATTGCCTTTATTTGGTGGAGTTTATTATTCAAAGTTTGTTGTTTATTATACCAAGCCAACGACATTTGACAAGGAGCCTGTCAAAACATTAATTATTTTAATAAATAACGAGACACATGCGTGCTGTTAAGACTTAAAGCTCATAAGTCGTAAATTAATTGTTCCTACTTTTTACAACATCCTTAGTAGTAGTAGGGTCGTTATTGATTTAGAATTGTTACACTTATACCTTTGTTGACGTTTATACTTTTTTCTTCTTTCTAATCTCAGGCGCCAAAAGAGGGTGTTACAAGTATGCCGTGTCTGTCTATGACATCGTAGCTCTATAACGAATGAACCAATTTTGATGTAGTTTTTTTATTTGAAAGATGACGATGAAATACCTGTCTACGATTAAAGTAAAAAACTTTTTCGAATAACAATTTTTAAATATTTTTTTAATATACATTAGATTACTAATAGGTACTATAGAATAGACGTGCGATTTTAAATTTCGTCGACTATGTTTCAAACAACTCATTTAAAAAAAAATCCGATCAGTTTCTCGTCTACGGAAACAACATCACGGAAACCATGCAAACTGGCAACTACTTCAAACATAAACAAATACAAAATTAATCAAGAAAACTTTCCACTTAACAAATAAACGTTTGTATTTATATTAGAAATGGAACTACGTTCTTGAAATACGTTGCTAACTTGACAATGTATCGACAAGGGCGGCTTGTGAGGTATTTTTAGACCACACGTCGCGTGGTCTGGCCACGTGTCTATCAACAAGTGATAAACGCGACGTTAAAACATTCATATGCGTGTGACCACGTGGTCTGGTTCTATTCGTAAATCCCGAACTTTTTATGATGCAATCACGTTATCGATTGGTTTTGATCGTATTATGAAAGGTTTACAGAAACATTTTTTCTGAGTTATTTGTGTAGTCTATAAAAAAGGCTCTAAACTTTGTAATATAACCTCTGGATTATATTATTAACATCACAATTAAATATTATTATGTATCTATGACTATGTAGTCACGCGAGCAGTTTAAAATCGCTAAAATAACAGTCAAAGTTAACTTTGGTACGCAAGTAGGTAAATATACCCTTTTTTATAAAAAATATTTTTTAAAATTGAAAACTTTCAAACAGCCGTTCAATCCTTAGAGCATCCATATATCCATTCGGACTTATCTAAAGTTGAATCCAACAAGTTGGATTGCAAAAGTGGACACCCTTTCATAGTGAAGTAATGGCAATTATCCCTCAATAGAACATGGTATTAACTGCACTAGTAAATTATAACTACGATTAAAATTACATCCACACGATAGCTGCAATATTTCACCGTCGGAATTTAGTGTCAATATTTAATAGAACATTGTTGTTTATGTCTTGTTCGATTCATGGTGGTCTAGTGCCTACATAATATACGCCTGTGTATTTAAGTGGTCGTATGTCATTTTCACTGAATGAAACATGTTTTCCTACTCATAATGAGTTATATTTTAACCTTATTAAGCTTTTCTTTTCTTTTATTATGCAGGCCAACTGAGGTTAAGTGGCCAAAAATCCTTGATGCCAACCTCCAACCTGAAATAGGCGAGTCCTTTTTGGGCATACGTGGGGCCGTTGCTATTCATGAGGACTAAGGTGGTCATATTTAAAAAAATTGATATGAATAAAGTTAAAAAATTACAATAATTTTTTTTAAGCTGACGTGACTAAATTTCAGCAGGCAACCTAATACATCCTAGTTTTATCTAATTGCGTGAAAATATAATTAAATTTAATTCCAAACCAACACCTATTGCTATTGCTATTCTGAACGTCAAATACATTTTACCGTTAATGAAATAATAATAAAAATAATGGCTAAAAATGAAATTATTTAAAAAATATTGATACAGACATGTTTTATGTGCATGTAAGTTTGTAATAAAAAGTATTGGAGTTGGTATCTCACGCATATTCCCTATTGACTCGAAAATGACGGAAACGCGTCCAATTCAGACGTAAACGTTGCAGACATGAGAAGTCATTCTTAAGGACATTAATGCAAAGTACTGTCTGGCTTACTGTACCAACAGTTTATTCCCGGACGCTTTATAACTGAGATTCCATTCTTTGACAGCCGGATCGTATCTACGAGTACATACTTGAGATATTAAGTCAGTCATAATATTATAAGCCGTTTAATGTTTGCTTCAATATTTATCGTTTTTCACAATATAACATTTATTCTTTTCTCGGCATAAAATTCTAGTTTTTATTTAATAAATCACTTTAAAGTATTGCGTAGGTACTTACCTAAATCTTAAAAAATTGTAAAACAAAAGCCAAGAAGTAAATACCTACGTAATATCTAATAAATATTCGAGTTATCGCCTAGCCATTTAGAAGCATGATTTAGACGACATGTAAATGAATGACACCATCAATTGTAATTGGAGAAAGTTATAGAGAGTGTACCGGGGATAGACAGTGAAACTTTGGGCGTGACTGACGCGCTGTGGTATGGTCTCAAACGATTTAGCTACGAGTGAAGTAATCTATACACATTATAACTCGCGTTAAAACAACCGATTTCAGAATTGTCGCGCGCAAGTGCTTAAAGCAAATTAGCAAATTTAAGACTTATTTAGTTATAGTTTTATCATGGATGCCATTGTCCGAACTGGACCAAATTGAAACACGTAAAGCATAAGCTTTCAAATAAAAAAAGAATCATCAAAATCCATTCACCCAGTCAAAAGTTATGTGGTAACAAACATAAAAAAGAATAATGTGGAGTTGAGAACCTCTTCCTTTTTTTAAGTCGGTTGATAATAAAATTTTAACTAAATAAATAAATAAAATAAATAAATTCCTAAAATTAAAGGTAGAAGGTAAACTGAAAATTCCTTTTTGAAAAGAACTAATAACTACATAATCGAAGAATATACTTTTTACGCGATTCCTACTTCTATCCACTTGAAAGGCGGGTTTGCCGTAAGCCCCATTCATAGAACTCAACGACAAAAGAATTGATTACTCTCAAAGCCTTAACTAATACTCTCAACAAAAGAAACTACTATTACGAAAGAGCAAAACGAAATGTAGGTAAAGATTGTTACGATGAGATTTTATCAACATTTTTTCCGTTTAAGATGTGTAGAATGTAGATATTCTAATGAAAATAAAGGTTATTGCCTTAATACACTGTTCAATTTGCAGAGTGCTACGTGAGTTAGTAAGCTCAGTTTGTATTGTATAGACGCTCTCATATATACCTACTACCTACTCTACATATACGAGTAACTAACCATGCGACTACATACATAAACCGAATAGGTACATACCGCGTTGCCGCGTTGGAAAAGACTTATTGAATACTAAACTTTGTCGGGCGGTTTCACCCGCTTTAATAATTGTGACGTAACGCTAACGTAGCCTATAACCTTCCTCATTAATGTAGCTATCAGACACAAAAAGAATTTT